>JASAOP010002617.1:0-42311 GCA_030849055.1 Crithidia thermophila | reverse complement strand
CGACGGGTGTAACTGTCGCTGCTGTGAACACCACCCGCCTGCGGTTTTGCGGACGGTGCGCTGTTGCCTTCTGTCGCCCTGGGCAATCGACCAGACGCGCTGTTGATCATGACCAGCCTGTGGGGTATTGCGCGTGTGTGTGTGCGAGTGCGTGTGTTTGTGCGTGTTATTGAACACCTCTAAAGGACAATCTAAAAACAAAACAAGTGAACTAAAAGAAAGAGACTGGAAAAGAAAAAACGATGGAGTATGCTGGTTTACAGCACTGTGTGTCTAAAACAAAAAGAAACGGAAAATACATAAATTATTATTTTTGATTCCTGCAAGCACTCTCAAATAAGGTCGTGTGAGGCGAGTCGAGACAAATTGCAATAAGGTCCCACAAACAAAAGTACCTGAAGGGAAAGCACGTATTTGCTTCCTCTAAACAAAAGGCTTTTGATCTTTTCCAAAACACCAGCTCCCTTTTCTTGATGGAAGGAGCACTAATCAATTCAAAGTTATAATAAATATATAGTTTGTGAGAGTAGTGGGGAGGGAAGAAAGTGAGAAAAAAATGTGAAAGATTTTTGTTAGAAAAATTGTTTTCAGCGCAGGTGCTAGACGCAAATATGCGTTATCATAGGATGACCAGCTCGGAGGCTAAGGCTGTCATACGTAGCCAACCAGAAAAAAGAGAACATAGCATTTCCCACATGCTTCTTTAATTTCTAAAATGGGCATTGGAAAGCACAATCGAGCAAAAGAGAAGACAAATTCAGCAGTATTCGCAAAAAAAAAAAAGATGACAATGACGATGCTGATTGTATGAAACAACGATACAAACAGCATGCAGCACATCCACACACACAAATAGAAAAAACGCTTGTTGCCAGCCATCACATCGTTACGAGCTCAGACGTGTGTATGCCGAAGGGTGGCGCTCGTGGTGGACGACCCACAGCCCCCACGCGACTGACACCGCCGTGACAACGCACTGCAGCGGAATGTGCGCCGAGCACCCGCCGCGAGAGGTTTGCCCTGCCGTTGCAGCTGCGGTGGTCGAGGAAGAAGTGCCAGCAGAGGTCAGCGCAGGGAGCGGGAGAACAACGTAGAGGAGGTGCAGACCCACCGCCGCCAGACCGGTGAGCAGCGCGGCAGGGCGGCTCTGCGACAGCACAGACTCAGCCACCAAACCAGCCAACACAGGGGAGTGCGGGGCAGCGGCCATAGAGAAAAGCGCATCAGCATCCTTCACGTTGTGCGGCTGCGATGCTCCAGCTGCGCTAATGGACGACGGTTGTGCGGCGGCAGCCTCCCGCACACCCAAGCGAGTGTCCTCTGACTCCCTCTCCGCCTCCTCACGCTGTCTGCCGCCACCACCAACACCACTCGCCTGCTGTGGGTGACGCAGCAGCGGCAGCGACGTGTTCTCGGTGTCGCGCGGACGAAAAGATTTATCGGTGTCTGCCGCTTCATTGCGCAGCTCCACCAAGGGCAAATACGTCTCGTCGTCCTGCACTAGCCGCGCAATCTCCTCTCGCGCGGCCGTCGCATGGCTGCTGACTCGCAACGGAGGAGACGGATCGGTGATGTTAGACGAGTGCTCCGCCAGCGCTTGCGGATCCGCAGTGCCAAGTGCCACCCCGGCTGCACCACCCTCCACGCCTTCCTCCCGTTCACCTTCCCCGTTCTCTGCTGCTGCGGTAGTGCTAGTGGGTGCCAGTGCTTCAAACTTAAGCGCCTGCGGGTACGCCGCGGCGTAGGCCTGTCCCAGCATCACCGTCCACGCCACCTGCCCGCACGTGAAAAAGGTTTGCTGAAAGCAGGACTGCACCAGACGTGGCAGCTGCGCACAGCTCGGGCTGGCTGCGAAAAGGTCCGCCAACACCGCCGCCGTCGCGTTGCGCTGCGCGTCGCCGCCTGGGGTGATGAGGTGCGCCGCCCACGCTTCGGCGAGCAGAGCGCCCGCGCTGACCAGCACCGACGTGCCGGCGAAACCGGCGCCGACGGCGATGCTGAGGGAGACGAGCGGCACGCGACTCCGCACGAGGAGCCACCCTCTGCTCCACCCCAAACCCTGCAGCTGCAGGCACCCGTGCAGCACCACAAGACGCACGCAGTTCTGCAGGAGGAAGTGGGCGAGTGTGAGCAGAACCGCTGCCGTGGCGTCCGATGTGTTGCCGAGCTGCAACAGCTGAAACAGGACACCGGTGGGGATGAGCGGCAGAAAGGCCATAAAGGCGGAGAGGAGGCTGATGACGATCAGCGTGGGCTGCCACATCAGCGCGATGGCGCAGAGCAGCCCGTGTGGAACGTACAGCACCACAGAACAGAATAGCAACGCTGCCAATGACATTGTAAGGAAAATACGAAAATCCGCCAGAGCTTAGAGTTTGATATTAAAAAAGGATGCGAAGGTTAAAAGCACACTCTGAGCGAAGTCGCTCACCTCGAAGTCACCGTTGTGCTTGTCTTTGAGTAATGCCCCTCAGATTCACAAACACAAACACACAGGAATTGGAGCAGAATGTAGTTGCTTGCAGTAATATATCAGTCTTTCTTTAAAAGAAAGCTGTTGAAGAGAGTCAGAGAAGAAAGAAAGTAGAGAGAACATTCAGAAGATCGGAAGGCAAATGAAAAAAAAGTTCTACTGTAAGAAATTGCTGAGCAGAGCATTGTTTAGTGTTTCCCTTTTTTTATTCTGGCGGAACATGCTAGTAGCGAACGCATCAAACTGCTTTCGAAATTTGCTTGTCAGTAATCCTTTGCATTTTCCTCACGAAAATGCCTTTTCAAACAGCTTAACAACAAAGCTAGCGTTGTGCTGATGTGTCAAAACGAGCCGAGGCCGAACTAGTCTTGATTGAGGGTACAAAACAATGCTTATTTTTGGATAATAAAATGCATTATTCCTTTTTAGTTATTTACGTTGACATTTCTTGCCAAAAAAAGGGAAAAAAGGAGCTTGATGGCTTGACACACCAAATCAGAGGCATATAAAAATCCTTTTTTTCTTCTTACCTCTTTTTTAAGCTGCCTAGCCAAAAACAGGGGGAAAAACTCTACAAAATTTTTTAAGACAACAGCAATAAATGGCTACATGAAGGTATACACAAAGATATGCCTTCTCTCTACAGCAGATAAAACAAAGGAGCATGGAATATAATTGGGAGGACAGAGAGCGGAGATGTGGGGGCACCAGTAAGGAACGGGAAGAGAGAGAGAGAAAAACAATTCAGCACAATAAAAAGACACCATAAATAGTAACAAAAAAAAAAAGAAAGAAAGATGTTTGCGGAAAACAAAACGGTCACACAATAATACACAGAGTGACGACTCGCAGACGCCAAAGGCCAACACAAACAAAGAAGTTGGAATACCTTGACAAACCTGGTAAAAAGAAAAAGATAGGATGTTATCGAAGTAGGAATACTGCGGTGAGGAAAAAGAAAAAAAGGAAAACGGGTTTGACAACGATGTAAAAGGGAAAACGTTGGGAAGCGAGAACGATAAATAATAAACAGGAAAAAAAAAGACGAACGAGGAACAGTGAAAAGAAAAGAAAAAGTGAGAACGATATGGTGGGAACAAAAACAAATCACTATGGTTTGTTTAGTATTTACATGATTGTTAATCTACTGCCTCCGCATTGTCCACTGAAGCGGAGTTGTCATCACGCAGAAACGGGTGCTGCAGCGCCTCCTTCGCAGTTATGCGTTCAGCCGGGTTGTAACGCAGCAACGAGCGCAGAAAGTCCAGTCCGCAGACCCCAACGTGACGGAACAAAAACTCGGAAAGGTCTGGTGTCACCCGTTCCGCAGAAGCCTCCGTGTGCGTAGAAGAGGTGGTGGTTGCCGTCGCTGACCTAGTGTGCTGCTTCCCCATTCGGTTGCGGGATTCCTCCTCGTTTGCCTGCTCTGCGCCGACTGCGGCACCCTTTACCGCCGTCTCAGCGCACTCCTCCGCCTCCGTGCTGCAGTGACTACTGCTGTGGACGTTGTTGCCGTTGTGATGGTGGGGAGGAGTGCGCGAGGACAGTGAAGAAAACAACGCTGCGCCTTTGATCTGCGGTAGATGCGGCAGCATGGCAGCGGGGTAGTAGGTCGGGTGTGCGATACTGCGCCACTCCTCTGGCGTTGGCGTGCCCAAGTGGTGAAACATCATGTTGAGACGGTGCATCACGCAGTAGTCGTCGTGCACCACCAAATCCCCATAAAAGGAGCGCAGCGTGCCGACACTGAGAAAAAACTCGCCCGTCAGCATCTCGAACAAGATGGCGCCGACAGCCCACATGTCCACCGCCGTTCCGTAGCGCTGCAGCAACATCATTTCCGGCGCACAGTACACCGGTGTCGTGGGACCCGGCGTCAGCTCCTCACGCTGCTCCTCCGCACTCCGCAGCCGCAGCGTGCCGATGTGGCGCGCCGACCCAAAATCGCACAGCTTAATGTCCGGTGACAGCGGCGGAGAAGAATCAGCTTTTACCTCCCTTTTTGCCTCCTCGTCAATCTCCTCCTCGCTGCCGTTGGAAGCGGCACCCGCTACGGCACTCTCAAATGGTTGCCTCCACTGCTCTTGCTGCTCATCCTCCCTTTGCCGCTGTTCTTCATCAACTGCTGGTGTGGGCTGGCCAGTTGCGCTGCTCGCGCTGTTCGTCGGTTCCTCGGCTGTCGTCGCGCGTGCAGCGTCTCGGCATCGGGTGCAGTGCAGACGGTGAATGGCGCGTGTCAGCTCTTCCCCCGTCAGCTCGTGGTGGAGCGTCACACTTGTACCAAAGAAGCAGCGGCACGGCTCCAGCACATCCTCGACCTTGCTGCCACCATTAGTGCTGCTGCTGTGGCTCCCACAACGGGCATTGTTATTGTTGTTCATGCTGTCGCTGAGAGGGTCGCGGTGGCGATCGCGGCTGCTGCTCTCTGCGTCTGTGCTCTGCGCAGCTTGTTCGTCTTGGCCATCACCGCGGCGTGCGTGGATCCAGCATGGCGCACCCTTATCGTCCGTCTTCTCACTGCGCGTCGCGGTTGGGCAGACGCATCGGAGGGGGTGGTCCAGCCCCAGCGGCTCCACAAGAATGTTCTCCGGCTTCACATCGCGGTGGGCGATGCCCTGGACATGCAAACAGTGCAGTGCCTCCACCAGCCCACGCAGCAGCCGACGGATGTACGGCAGGGGCACGTGGACAGGCGGCAGACCATTCACAGGGCCGTCGCCGTTTTCCGTGGCACACCACGTCGGCGCCGAGGAGCTCACGCTGTCGCAGTAGAACGTGTTCAAGAAACTGCGCAAGTCCAGCGGCACGTACTCGAGCACCAGCGCCGCACGCACGTGATCGCGCGGCACGACGTGAAGCAGCTTTGCCACGTGTCGCGTGCACTGCTGTGCGTTGCGCTGCACGCTCACCTCGCGAAGGACATGCGGGTGGTTGATGGCGTCCTTCAACTTTTTTGTCGCAATGATGCGGTCGGCCAGTGAGTCTGCCTCGCCGTCGATGACGCGAAAGAGAGTGCCGTAGTTGCCTCCGCCAATTTGCTCAATGACGGTGAAGCGAGCACCGAACTGATCGTTCATCGCGAATGGGGAGATTTTTAGAAAAAAAAAAAAGCAACGATTAAAATAGAAAAATTTGAAAACAATGCGGGCAAGCACACTTCAATTTCAGTAGAAAAAAAGTGTGCGTGCGTGTGTTTTTGTGTCACTTGAAACTATACAACCCAATACCAAAAAAAAAAAAAACAACAAAAATAATTCTTGGGGGAAAACAGGCGACTGTCCTTCAAAAGAAAACAAAACCTAGCCGGAAAAAAAAAAGACCACCAACTTTTTTTTTCTACACGAGGTGTTTTTAAAAAACTTAGCGTTTATTTTTAAAGGGGGTTTGCAACACGGCAAAGAAAAAAAGCTTATCCCATTCGGTATCGTAGACCGCGCAAAATAAGGGCAAGTAGGTGCAAGGACAGAATAAGAAAAAAAAACGAGTAAAAACGTTTTTAAAAAAGAAAGGAGAGCGGTATTTTTTAACAACAAAAAACAAAGAGGTGAAATAAAAATAAAAACACGCGGAAAAACAACGCCCAAAACTAAGGGAAAAATTGCCGTCACGCAGAGGAGTAAGACTTTTTGGGCGAGCGTGTGAAAAGAAAAAAACCCGACACGTGAAAGCTCGATGCGCGCAGCCAGCTGAGATGAGCTTCAAACTCTTCTTCTACTCTCCGGAAAAGCAAGCTCACAAACACTCAAATTAAAAGGCAGTGTGTTTTGTCTCCTCAACACTACTAAACACTAAAAAAAGTGCTCTTTTATATCAACAACCTACAGCCTTTTTTATGACACCAGTGAGGAAAAAAAAGATGAGGCGTGAATTATGCAGATTTATTTGACACAAAATTGTATTTAATTCAATTAAGGGTATTTCTGCAAGCCCCACAATCACACATAAAACGGATTAGTAAATAGAGTGCAAGCACGAATCGTGCTAAAAAAAAAAAAGAATTTCTCTTTTTTTTTAAAGAATTGTTGCGTTTACAATTATTGTTCACCAACGGTGTGATGCTGAGAACGCAATTTTTGTTTTTCAAGATCGATCGGTGGCTGTCAATTGGCGGCGTAAATGAGGTAAAAACAAATTTCACCCACTTCAATAAATTTACTGATTTTGATGGGATTAAAAAAAAGGAAGGCAGAGGTGCACAGGCAGAAATATTGGTTGTACAAGGAACAAAAACGACGAAAAAAAAAATTAGGCAAACAATCGTATACGTTTTAAAATAGAAAACCAGAAACGAAGTCTACTAATAAAAATCAAGGAAGCGTTTTGTTTAGAACTGAATTAGAAAGCTACCGCAAACAAAAAAGAGCAAATGTAAATACAAAATAATAATTATTTTTTAAAAATTTCAGCTTTGAGAAAAAAAATGTACGATGCGAAGTGCAGTTTATAGGAGGCACGTCAGGTGAGAAAAACGTAAGACAAGCACACACTCGCACACAGACACACACACTCGAGGGTGAAAGCGAAAAGAAAAAACAGAGCAAAAACAAAAACTAACAGCTATCGAAAGCGTCGTATAACTTAGTTAGCGCAAGCAAGTGACTAATTTGGTGCAAAGACGCAATTTAAAGACACACAATACTTTTTTTAAAAGTTATATCCTTTTTGTTGGCTGCGCAGAGTTCTGCTGTCCAGCTTCGCAGTTTGATTATTGAAGAAAACGAGAAAGAAAAAAAAAAGAGAACAATACTCAATATTTGAGAGCAAGAAAAAGCAAAAGTAACTTTTTAGGAAAAAAAGGGAAAATTGGAAGAATGAAATACACCTCCAAGTTGTCAACGAAGCGCAGAGGCGCGAGGAACAAATGGAAAAGAAGCACACCAAATACTTGGAGAAACTCCAAACTACTTTAAGACCGTTAACCAAAACAGTAAGAGAAGACAAAGTGTAAAAAAGAGAAAACAGAAGTTACACACGAATTGAGATGAAATGCAGAAAGCAAAGCGAAGATATGGCTGATGCGGCTCCTCACGCAATGGAAAGGCACAGAGGCACCTTGTAATGATTCGCACGCCGCAAAAGATTATGTGCTTGAATACCGAGAAAAGGAAGAGATGCAGCTACCGCTATACAAACGATGGTATGACACTGACTTTGGGGAGGAAAAAAAAAACAGTAAAACAACAGAAAAAAATGGCAAAAAAACCAACGAAGTCAGGCAAAATAAAAAAAATAGGGTAAAATAATTTTTTAAAAAGTCACGTAGTGAAATGTTACTTCTACAATTCTCGATTATCGATGCGTGTAGAGCAGAGCGGACGCGAGAATGCTAAAATAACAACAGTTTCTTTTTTTTCTTAGTTGTATTATTGTTAAGCTTAATCGTAGCGCAGGTAAGGTGATGAGTAAAAACGATAGTAGTTGAAGAAAATGTGGTGCAACTTCACTGTTGATCAAAACGAACAGAAACCGTACTGAAAGAAGTTTCAAGAGAGTTTGAAGTAGATGGAGCGCGCGTGGATAAACACGATGCCACACTCACACGTCAGAAGAGCACCACAAATGAGAAAGAGAAAGAGAGAGCTTCAGGCAGGGAAAAAAAAAGTCTCTCCCCAGAACAGTGTGGAGGGTGACGCAAAGACAAGATACAGAAGGCAACAGAATTATGCTATGTTTGCGTGTTGGGTGTGAAGGAGGCCGTTCAACAACTTACAGATTCTGTGACGTGTTTTTATAGTCATTGTAATGGAGACCCGAAAGGGAAGAAAACAGAGGAAAAAAAGTGTCGGAAAAAGGGCAAAGCATGCACACAACCGCAGCAGAAGCAAATGCGAAGTCCTGCGCCAGTGAACAGTATGGAGCCTAAGAAAAAAGATGTTGAAAGTAGCAGACGCCGCTTCAAAAGAAACATAACCTTTTCTGCCAATTGGTAGCTCTCGTTTTCTCCTTTCCGATTGCAACAAGTAGCTTTTTCAAACAACAGAAGACCTTTTTTCTCATTGATATTCGTGTAACAAACGCGTGTTTAATGCTGATTCACACAAATTTAGAAAACAAACGAATAACTTCATTATCTTTCTATTACAACTCTATTACAAAACAAACGACAGCAATAACAGGGAGAAAACCCTGGCAGATCCGCCACAATACGAAAAGAGACACACAAAAAAAGTGTTTACCATCTATTCGGTAATAAAAAGCAGTCTATGCTGAGAAGAAAAAAACAAGAGGTCCTGAAAAAAAATAAACTAGGCACTCGCCACTTCCGCTCTAGTCGTCATCGCTGGTGGTGGAGTCGTCGAAATTGGTGTAGTTGCGCACCTGCGGTGTCGGACGAGACGCCTGCGATGTTGCCGCCACCGCCGCCGGCCGCAGCCCCAGCGCCTCCGCGCGCTCTGCCGAAGACGACGACGACGACGTGGTGTTCTGCCCGTGGCGCGGCACGACGTGACGGGGCTCAGGCGAGTGCCCGGCAGCCACAAACGTGCGCCGCTCCGTCGGCCGCATCTCGCGCGCGGTCGGCGCTGCGGCCGCGCTGCGGTGGTGCACCGTCGTGGCCGCCATCCCGCTGGGGGCACGCGAGGAGGCTGCGGTGGAGGAGACATCGGAGGCGTCGCTGTCTGCCCTCTGTTCTGCCTGGAGGGGACCGGCGTCGATCTCTTCCACGTCGTCGAGGGGCATCACCATGTCGGAGTCATCACTTTGGTGCTCCTCGTGGGCCTGCGCGGGGAGCGGCGAGTCCGCCTCGCTGCCGCTCTCCTCCTCGTCCCAGTCATCCCACTCCGGATGCATCGGCGCAGGTGCGGAGTCGTCCGTGGCCGCCGTCCGCTGCTCCTCCTCCTCTTCCTCCTCTTCCTCTTCGTGGTGGTGGTGGTGTTCTTGTGGTTGCTGTCGGGTCTCTGCTGTCGACCAGGCGTTGTTCTGCACAGCCGAGGCTGCGGGGAGCTGCTGCACCTCGTCTTCGTCGGACGCACTGTCGCCGTCTCCAATCGCCTGCACCACGTCGCTGTCGCTGTCCTCCACCGCACCGGCCGCCCCAGCAGGCGCGGTGGACCCACGCGCGGCCACGTCCGTTCGTTGCGGCTGGACGGGTGCAGGAGCCGCAGCGGAGGTTGGCGCAGCGCGCGCGGCCGCCACCGGTGTGTTGTCGAGCGACGACTCCGACGACTCCTGACCCCACGCAGCCGTCATCGTGACGGAGCGGCGCTGCGCTGTGGCGGGCCGCGCGCGGCGATTCGTCAGTCCGCCGTGCGCCGCGTTGCCTCCGCTGCGAGACGGCGTGGCGGCGGCGTCGCTTGTCAGCGTGATGGCCGTCGTGAGGTCGCTGGACACGTCATCGGTGTTTTCCTCCGCCACGCGGCTGCGCGAGGGGTGCGCTGCTGTCGTTGCGCCGGCCGTCGCGGCGCCGTGCTGCACGTGTGAATTTGCGCGGCGGTGCTGGCTGCTGTCGGCGCTCGCGTCGTCGTCGTCGTCGCTGTCGGAGGAGCTCGAGGCAATCGTCGTGAAGCCGCGGATCACCGTCGGGTGACTCGTGTTGGCCAGCGCGGAGGCCTGCGCGGAGGGCGGCACGACAGGCGCGGTGAGCTGCTCGGTGGTGTCCGCCACCAGCGATGTGCCGAGGGGACGGGTCGAGGGGAAGGTCACTGTCTGCCGCCCCTGCCGACTACGCTGGGCCGGCGCCTCGTCGTCCGAGTCGGAGCGGAGGCCGCCGTCGGCCAACGAGTGCAGGTGCGCCACCTCCTCTTCCGTCGCGCGGACGGAGGAGACGCCGCTGAGCTGCGACGGCGGCCGCTCCGCACTGCCCTCTTTACTGCGACTGCCCCCGCTGGTGCTGTGGGAGGACGCCCGCCGCTCATCCTGCTGCGCCTGCGGCGTCGTCGCGCTCGTCGCCAGCGGAGGGGCCACCGCGGCCGTTTTGCGCTGCTGCGGTGCCCCGCCACTGCCCTCCACCGGCAGCGTAATATTCGTGCCTGTCGTGTTCGCCGTGGGGAGCGACGTGCGGCGTGACGCCACGCCCGTGGGGATGTGGGCGGAGGGCGAGGAGGAGTCCGCTTCGTTGGTGCGGGCCATCTCCGTGCTTGTCGTGGCCGCCTGCGACCCGCCCAGCTGACTCAGCGTCTGGTCCCGCGTGGCCGCCGGTGCGGGAGGGGCAGCCGTGGCCGTTGCAGACAGCTGCGCCTCCCTCAAGGCGCGCATGAGCTCCTGCAGCTCCGCCACGTCCTGCTGCAGCCGTTGCTGCAGTGCGACGAGGCGCGTCACGTCCTGCTGCACGGTGGCCAGCTGCTGATGGTCGCTGCTCTGCGCCTCAGCGTGAAGGGACAGCTGCTCCACGTGGCTGCGCAGGGTCTGCACGCGGCCCTCCAGCCCCTGTACGCTGCGTTGAGCGGTGCTACAGCTCTCCTGCAGGGCGTTGAGCTGCTGGGGTGTGCCGCTGCTCTGCGCCTGCACCTCCGTCACCGATCCCTCCACCGCCGACACGCGGTCCGACAGGCGGCCGATGCCCTCGTTGAGCGCACTCAGCAGACGCCGCTGCGACTCGCCGACGTGGTGGCGGATGGCGTCCTTCAGGTAATCCTGCACCCGCGTGCCCATCTCCTGCAACTGCTTCTCGCACTGCGCCACCTTCTGCACGAGACGCTCCGCGTGTGTCTCAATTCGCTCGCACCGCTGCGCCACGCTGCGCTCCAAGTCCGCGAACGGCGCCATCCGATCCTGCGCGCGGGCGTCCACGGCGCGAATCTGGTCCTCGAGCTGCTGCTGCTGCCGTTGCGCCTCCAACGCCTGCGTGCGCTGACTCTCCAGCGATGCGCGCAGGGCGGCACTCTCCGTGTTGCCGGCGTTCAGTGCCCGGTCGACGTCGTCGAAGCGCCGCTCCAACCGGCTGACCTCTGACCGGGCATCGCTGCTGACCTGCTGGGCTCTGGTGGCCATGGCGTGCGTCACTTCCGACCGCTCCGTCATCTCGCGCTGCACCGTCTGCTGGTCTCTCACGTGCTGCTCCTGCTGCTGCCTCCACAGGCCCAGCCGGTTCTCCTGCCCGACGATGCGCTGCTCGAGCTGCGTCATGAGCTGCGTGTGCCGCTGCACCACGCCCTCACTCGCCTCGTGTCGCCCACGCAGCTGCTGGCAGTCTGCCTGGCAGGCCGCCATCGCCTCCTGCACGCTCTGCACCGCCTCGCTGCAGCGCTGCGACGTCTTCTCGCAGCTGCCGATGCGGTCGGCGAAGTCGGTGACCTGCCGCAGCGTCTTGTCCGCCACCTGCTCCACCCGCTCGCACATCCCGGCCGTGGCCTCCATGCGACTCTCCAGGCGGCTCGCCTGCCGCTTGCACGCCTCCACCTCCGCCTTGAGCCCCTCCGCGGAGGCAACGCCGTGCAGGTGCGCCTCGACAGCCACCAGCCGTGCGTCGCGGTCCGTCAGCGCGTGATCGACCTTTTGTGCCCGCTCCTGCGCGGCGGCCGCCTGCAGCACCGCCCGCTCCGTCGCGTCCTTCGCGGCCTGCACCGCAGCTTCCATGCGACCCGCCACTTCGAAGGCGCCGTCCGCCTTCCGCTCCGCCCGGTCGACGCGCGACGTCGCGGCCGCCGCGGAGGCCTCCAGCGCGTGCAGACGCTCCACCGTCGTCGTCGTGTGCAGCCGGCACTCCGCCTGGCAGGTGCGCACGCAGTCTGCGACCTTGTCCTCCGCACCTTGCACGGCACTTCGGCACTGCCGCAGCTCCGCGCGCAGCTGCTCGACCGGCTCCGTGGCCGTCTTCACGAGTGCTGCGGCGGAGGTTTCCCAGACTTCCTGGACGGCGCGCCGCACCTCCTCGCGCATGCGCTGCCCGTCCTGCCGCACCGCCTCTGTGGCCGCCTGCAGTGCCCGCTGGTCGTCGCGGCGCATTTCGACGAGTCGCAGCAGCTCCGCGTCCAAGCGCTGTGAAAGGTTCGCTCTCTCCTGCTCCAGCTGCCGGCTGCAGTCGGCTCGTGCGGCGGTGCTCTGCGTCAGTGCCAGCTCCACCCGCTCCTCCACGTGTCGCGTCGTCTCCTGCAGCTCCTCCCGCAGCTGAAAGCGGTCGGTGTCGCGCACCTTCGCCGCGCGCACGGCTTCCTCCAGCTGCCGCCGCACGACCAGCCGGCTCTCGTTGCCCTCCTTCCACTGCGCCGCCATCTTCTCCTCGAGCTCCGCCACGTCCGCGTGCAGGGCTGAGTCACGCCGGTGCACGTCCACGAGAATTTCCTCCTTCCACTGCCGGCCGAGGGCGAGCAGCGTCTCGTGGCGGCGGTCCCGCTCCGCGGCCAGCTCGGCCCGCAGCTCGATCAGCTCCCGCATCGTGCGGCTCAGCTGGCTCTGCAGCTCCCGCACCGTCGAAGCCTCCGATGGCGCGACATAATCATCGTGGTTGCTGTTTGGATCACAGTGTATCCCGTAAGGAGACTGCACGTCTCCGTAGTCGAACTTTTCCTTGTAATGATATGCATTGGATGCTCCTGCGGCGGTGGTGGTGGGGAGGCGGCGCGTGCTTCGGGTGGCCCGTGGCTGCGTGAGCGCCTCCTCTGCCGCCTGCAGCATCTCTAGCGCTGAGCGGGAGAAGGACGACATTCGACCAAAGCAGCAAAAAGAAAAGGACCACTCTTTTCAATCTAAACCTTTTTACAAAACTGGTGTCGACTTGGATTGTTGTGCTGCTCAACTTCTATCAGATCTAAGGTATTAATATTTAAAAGATCTATTTTTATGTGTATCAGGTGTGCTGAGTTGCAAGAATGAATGCTGTATTTCGAAGTACGCTGCAATATCAAGACGGAAAAAAAAAGTAATTTTGAAGAGAGCAAACAGTGTTTCGGCAACGCTGCGATGTGCAATCTGTACACCACTTTTTAAAAGACGGTGAAAGTTGCTGTAGTTTCACAAACAAAAGTAGGAGGGAGAAATGTAAGCAAAATTTAAAGACAATGAGATTAAATAAAGGGAATTTTTTTTTCAAAATGCGAAAGATTTCGAAGCACGAAGAGCTGAAGTCTCGCATGGATAACCCTTCTTTTTTTCTCGTCGTTTACATGCTTAACAAGTCATGCTTTTTAATATTACTGCTGAAGCGGTGTTATACGAGTTTTTATTAATATTATTGAATGGAGCAGCAATGACAAACAGAAAAGAAACGCAACACAAGAAACATGGTACAGAATATAGAAAAAAAAAACAGAAAGAACTAAAGCAACAACAAAAGACACTCAAGAGGCCCAACGCTCACATGTCAGAAGGCACTACGACTGCACCGCCTCGTCGCCACCCATCACTCGCGCCGAATGGATGATCTCCTCCACCGCTGCGCTGTCCTCCCCATCAACGCGTTTCTTGCGCAGCTCCGTGGCGACGGTATAGAGGTCGCGGCACACCGCCTGCATCCGCCGCTTCTTCTCCGCCATCGCTTTCTCTTCCTCCTCGAGGGCGGCTTGCCGCTCCACCAGCGCTTGCGTACGCACCCGCAAATCCTCCTGCACCTCCTTGATGGTGCTCGTGGTGTTCTCCAGTGCCCGTGCATTGCGTGCGCGGAGCTGCCGCTGCTTCTCCGCCTCCTGAGAGAGAAACGCCACACTGGTGTCCATGACAGTGCTGTACTCCCGCTGCAGCACTGCGATGAGGGCGGAGGTGTAGAGCCACTCGAGGTGCTCCTGCTGCTGCGTCCACCGCTGCCGCATTGTCAGAAAACCGTCGAGCTGCTCGGCTTGCATTTCAAGAGTGTGCAGTGCCGCACTGTCCACCTCCACGTGCGCCGCCGCCTCCGCTTTCAGAGCCTCCACCTCCTTCATCACCACGGCGTACTTCTCCTGTGCATCAGCAAGCGTCTCTTTGTGCCGCTGAGCCGTGCTCTGCGCCGCGTGGAGGGCCTCCTTGATCTTCTCCACCCTCGTCTCCGCAGCTGCACGCTTCTCCTGCTCCGCCTTCGCCTGCTCCTGCGCTGATTCTTTTTCTTGCTTCAGTGCCAGCAGCTGCGACTGCAGCAGCTTCACCGCCTCGCGCGCCTTTTTCTCCTTCGCACTGGCGGCGGCAGCAGCGGCGCGCGTGGCGTCCTGCAGTCCACTTCGCATCTGCGCGATGGCAGCAGCGTGCTCGGCGGCGATGCGCTGCTGACTCTGCTGTGCCTCTTTCACGAAGGCAGCCGCAGCTCGCTGCACTGACGTGGAGACGCGCGCCTGTGCCGCCGACGTTGCCTCGGCTTCCTCCGTCTTCTTTTGCCCTTCCGCCTGCAGCTCTTGCAGTTGCTGCTTGCAGTCGCGCAGTTGCTGCTGCAGCTGCCACGCCGCCGTCTTGCGCGTCTCCAGGCGTGCCTCCAAGTCTTTGCAGGTCTTCTGCAGGGCCGCCTTCTCCTCCTTCCACGACTTCTCCTGACTCAGCAGACCCTCCTCGTGCTGCGACTGGGTGCGCCGCGCCTCCTTCGCTTTCTTCTCCCACGCGTCCTTTTCTTTTTGGTGGCGTGCGGTGAGCTCCTCAACGGCTGCGGCGTGCGTCTGCGCAGCGGTTGCGACGGCGGCTGCCTGTCGCGCCTCAGCCGATTGCAAAGCCTGTTGTAGGTTTTCCAGTTTTTCTTCCCACTCCGCCCTTTCCTTATCATGGGCAGCACGCAGCTGTGAAAGTGCCTCCGCATGCTCTGCTCGCAGCTCTTCGATGGCAGGCAACGAGGACTCCGCTTCTCCTGCAGCAATCGTGCTTGTAGTTTCCTTCTCCGTGGTTGGCTGCTCCTCCAGCTGCTGCCGTAGGGCCTCTGCCGTCGTCAGCAGCTCGTTCTTCTCCGCAGCATGAGCGGCCTCCAGGGCATTCACAGCGTCTCTGTGCTGCTGCTCAGCTCGTTGCACCGCCTCCGCAACCTGTGTCTGCGCCTGCGCTTCCATTTGCTGCTGCAGCGCCGCCATCTCGCGTTCCTTCGCGTCGTGTGCCTCCTGACGTGCAGCAGCGATGGCGGCTGCCTTGTCGCTCTCCACCTCCGCCTGCTGGGTGCGGATATCGCGCATGATGGCTTCCATTCGCTGCTGCACTTTGTGCTGCTCCGCCTCGTAAGCGGCAAACGCTTCCTCCCGCGTCTGCGCCTCGGCGTCGTACTGCGCCCTTGTCGTCGTGACCTCCGCCTGCAGGCGGTGCACTTGTGCTTCTGCCGCCTCCGCCCGCTGCGTGGCTTCTGCCAGTGCTGTCTTCAGCCTCGACGCCTCCTGCTGCCACGCAGCGTTGGCGGCCTCGATGGCGCTTTGGCCCGGCGTCGGTGCCTCCGCCGCCCTCCGCGCGTCCTCCTGCAGCGATTCCACGAGGTCTTTCTGGCTCTCCAGCTGGCGCTGCAGGGCATCGCGGCTCACACGCATCTCCGCCAGCTCCGCCGCGGCCCGCTGCTGGCGCTCCTCCATCAGCTGCTCGTACCTGCGCTTCCGCTCAAGGGTGCCGTCCTGCTGCTGACTGACCCACGTCGTGAACTGATTCTGCACGTCGGTGACCGCCTCCGTGCACACGTCCTCGAGCCGCTGCCGCTCCTCCTCGAAGAGCGCCGTGAACTTGGACGTGACGAGCGCCGTGAGCTGCTTCTCTTGCTCCTGCAGCGCGGCCCGCTGGTCGGCGTTGCGCGCGGCATCGGCGGACACCTTCTTGAGCGCGTCCTTCAGCGTGGCCTCCCGCATGTCGAGCTGCCGCTTCTTCTTGTTGAGCTGCTCCTCCATCGCCGCAACGGCGTCCTCCGACATCGCGGCCCCGTCCAGCGGCGGCACCGCCTCCGCGTCCGACTTGGCGGGGGAGGCAATCGGCGACTGGGCGGTGGTCGGCGACGCGGCCGGCGCAGCGGTGGTGGCGGCAGCGGCGATGGCGGCCTGCGCCTTTGTGGCGGCGACGTCCGCTTCGATTTCCATGCGGGCGATGGTGGCCTTCAGGCGCTCCTTCTCATGGTGCAGAAGTTTGTTCTCCTCCTGCTGCTCTCGCAGCTCCGCCCGCATCTTCTCCGCCTGCAGCGCCTGCTCGTTCAGGATCTCCTCGAGCAGCTGACAGCGCTGCACCGCCATCTCGGCCTCCTCGTGAGTGCGGGTGATGGCCTTGGCGCAGATCGGGCACACCGCCACCGGAGCCGTGCCGGGCTGCCCGGGTAACACGAGGCGGTCCGACAGGCAGCTCGAGCAGCAGACGCGACCGCAGCCCCGGCAGTTGTCTGCTACTTGGAAAAGGCCGAAGGACTTGCCGCACAGCACGCACTTGTGGGCGGTAGAGGCCAGCTGCCAGTGGCTCTGCGGCACCGCCTGGAAGAAGACGCTTCCCTTCTGCATTCGCACACTCGAGAGGGAGGAATGAAAAGAAAAAGAAAAGCTAGTTTCAATCAAAACCGGCTAAAAGGAGAAAGATCTGGATCAAAAGAATCACACTGCAGATAATAACAAAAACAACAGAAAGTACTAAAGCGTTCGGTACTTCCACTTACACATACACATGCGAATGTAAATGGGTAGTGAATAGGTGGAGTGGAGATTAGTGTAAAATATACTGCCGGGGCTATCCCGCACAGCCTCGTCGAGTTTGGTGCCGTTGACTGCACAATCCTGCTGACGAGCGGAGAACCAAAATGTCAAGAGAGGGTGAGAGAAAAAAGACTTAAAAATTATTAAGGAATGAGAACACAAAGCAGGAACTACTAAGTGCACAAAGCACACATCGCGCTGTGATTTTTACACATAACGATGGCTTCCAAACTGGTGCGTTGTTTCCTCAAATTGAAGAAAATGCAATGACTGGTGCGATGCGTAACACACACACACACTACTATGTGCTCAACACGCCCAATCCACAACACACTTTGCGTTCGAGATGGAAAGCAGAGGCAAAAACAGTCAATTGCAAACAAAGAAAAAAAAGTGATTACTCTTCCCTCACGTCACAACTAATTTACAAATTGTGCTGCCTCTTTTATTTTTTTTTTTACTTTCTGAATGTGCTCGTCGGCAGCACACATTTCAACACCCGAAACACGCTCAACATTGAACACACACAAAATAGAAGAGTTAAAAGCAAACGAACAAAACTATTGTTTTATAAAGGTCTCATCGAAAGAGAATATAAACATCCGAGTGAAGAGGTCGATTGAACAGGAAAACAATTCGGAGGGGTACGCACACCGTCGTACCTCTACGCGGTCGGCAGCGGCATGGAAAATTGCAGAACCAAAAAAAAAAAGGAAGGAAGTATCAACAAAAACAAAAATGTGCCGTGAGCACAGATACGTGGAGCAGCCAAAGGCATTGCAATATCGTATCTATTATAAGCACACATGCGCACGCTCACCGACTAAGAAGCGCGGTCACGTTTGTAGTCTATACGTTTCAATCTAACAACAATTTCTTTGGAAGCGATAGCTTTCTCATAGAGGCTCGGCGAGTCAAGTCACTCTTTCACAACACGTACCCACGCACACGTCAGGTGTGTAAACAACATCATGGGCGTCGAGTTTGAAAGTTTTTTTTTTACCTGTGATTCCCTCTCTAAATTACTCTGAAGAAAGCTTCCGTTGATCTTGACGTTTCCCCTTAAACACATTTCGCCTCTGCAGTCATCGCAGCACGCGTTACGAGGTGAAGGCCTCGAAGGTGTACTGCACCGTCTTCGTGCACCCTGGAGCGGGGCAGCGGCCGCGAATAGACTTGGCGCAGTCCTTGCAAAGCACTTGGTGCTTGCACGGATAACAGATCTCCGTGCACAGACGGTTGTGGCACAGCATGCACTTCGACCGCTCGTTAATGCTGACCCGCACGTTGGTAATCATGTCCAAAATCTCCCGCTCTATTTCTTGCAGCTCCTCCAGCGAGAGCGTCTTGAGCTGCTCGATGCGGCGCATCTTCACATGCGTTGCCAGAATTTCGTCGGTGATCCGCTTCCGCTTCTCTTCCATCGCGCGGTCGCGCTGCGCCGCGGCCTGCACGTCCTCGCCATTGCGGCGTCGCCGCGGTTCCGGTGCGAGGGCCTGCTGCTTGTGCTCCTCCAGCATTCCCAGGCGGAACTGCAGCTGCGGCAGGCTCGGGAAGTTGAGCTCGCGCGTTTCATTCGTCATCTCCACCCAGTTCTGGTACTCTGCCTGGCGGAACGGCGAGTTGGAGATGGAGTTGAGCTGCACCACGTTGCCGTTCTGCGTGGAGCGGAAGCACGGCGGCAGCTCGATGACGATGTGCCACTCCGTCGTGACGGCGTCGGCGGAGAAGCCGGAGTACACCGGACCTCGCTGCGCACCTTTTACGAGGGCGATGTAGTAGTTGTCGGGGCTCTCCCGCCGGTTTTCCTCGGCGCTGCGCATTTCGAGGAGCACGCGCACGTAGCAGCCGTGGACGACGTCGCTAAAGTTGCGCCACTCGAGGAAGTTGACGAGGGTGGAGCGGAAGAGCTGCAGCTTGTGCAGCATCTCCAGCGGCGGCGCACTCGATGCCCCGCCTGCCTTTTCGGTCCCCCGGCTCATCGTCAACGATCTAATTCTGAAGAAAAGAAAGGTAAGGAAGTGATGGCGAAAATGAAGATAGCAGCGTCGATGAGACACAGCACAAAGGAAAAAAAAAACGAAACGACAATGAAGCTCTCCTGGAAGAGAGAAAACGCAAAGTGAGAAAAGGAAAAGAAGCAGTAGACTAACAAAAAAAAAAAAAGAAACAACAAAAGTACTCACAACTGATAACCGTGTCTGATCTCTATATGAGAAGAAGACTTAACCTATGAAGAGAGTGAACCACCACACACCCAAAGCGAGAGAGAAAATAGGGACGGAAAGGGAGAAGAAAGTGACGAGTGAGAAAGAATGGGGGAAAGAACAAAATTATTATGCGCTTCTTCTCCTGCTTCTGCTCAACGAAGAGAAATACAGTCGAGTAAACGGAAATTGCGCAGACACGTGAACCGCCACACCACCATGTTTTCAAGTGACAGTCTTGCAGCTGAAGCGGTCGGTCAACGTCAAACGATAATAAAGCCATGAACAGAATCTTACCATTTATTTTTGCGATAGTGGGAAACGCAGTGAAGATAGGCATGAAAGGCGAGAAAACAAAAGGAGGCTGATATATCTGCGTGTGGAACACCTCAAGGAAAGTTCTACATCAAAAAAAGAAAGAAGAGCAAACAGTGGAAAATGATGAAAAGTGAGTCAGGAAAATAAAAACTCTCACGATAAAATGGCTAGAAAAAAAAAAGACACAAAATTATTGTGAACGTTGCAACGATCACCTACTCTCTCTTAGGAGTCGTCATCACTGCTGTAGACAACCGTACTCGACGTCTCACTTAAAGGCTCTTCAGCAGCTACCGCCGCCGGAGTGGCAACTTCATTTCCCGTCTGGACAACAGGACTTGCTTCACCAGAGACCTCTGAGGTGACACCAGCATCAGACTCAAAGAAAGGCGGCACAAACGTCTGTGCTTCAGCACACCGCCGCAGCCACTCCACACCGGCGAGCTTTTCCATCGCCGCACCCGCCGCCACGGCACTCTGGCGCACCGCCGCCTCCGCCGACGCCAACACGACGACATCCGCCTCCGCCACCTCCGACACGAGCGACGCACCCAGACTGTCGCGGCACAGCGCACAAAGCGAACCCACGTCGTCCAGCTCTACTGCATTCGGAGTGAAGATGCAGACCGTCTTCCCCGACAGCGGGCCGCCCACTGAACCATCCACGGCATCTCGCGGCTGCTCTGCGTCGCCGGACGAAGGAGAAAAGATGTACGCGTCCAGCGGCAGCACCGCCGCAGCCATGGCGCAGTCCTCCAGCCACTGGCAGTGCAGCACCCACCCACCGAGGCGGTACACCTCAGCGCACTCGTCGTCCCACACATCCGTCAGCGCGAAGGAGGTGCGCTGGCCAATCATGCGCCAGGAGTCATGCACGGTGGCACCCAGCAGCCGCGCGAGCCGCCGCCACCGCGACCCTTCCACGTTAAGAAGGCGTGCAGTGAAGAAAAGGCACTGCCCCGCCAACAGCAGCGCCGTCGGTCGCGTGCTGTCCAGCCGGTAGACGCACTCCGAATAGCGCACGCCGTCGTTGAAGCACTCCCGCACCCACTCCGCGCTCACCGCGAAGACGTTGTGCCGCTGGTCCGCTGCCAGGTGCGGCGCCGCGGCGTCGCCCACCATCACCACGTGCGTGCACGGCGTGGAGGCGGCGTAGCTCGTCGAGACGGCCGCGCAACGGCCCTGCATAAACTCCAGCAGCGTGCGGATCTTCGCCGCCTCCGCCGCCGCTCCTGGTGCGGCGGCGTCGTATACGACCTGCGCCACCACGCCGTGCAGCAGCGCAACGCGGCGGCCCCGACCACGCGCGAAGTGTTGCGGCACGTCCTCGCCGAAGGAGCCGCCAGCGAGACCCGCGTCGCCACTTCGGATAGGCGCGGCGGCAGGGGCAGGGGTAGACGGTAGCGGCAGCGACATCGTGTCCTCCGCGCTGTCCTCCGCGACGACACGGCTGACGAACGCCGAGGTGAGAGGGGCCGGTGGCGTGGGTGGCCGCCGTGCCTTAGCGTCGGACACCGGCTGCTTCGGAATTGCGTTGGGCGGCAGCCCGTAAATGTAGAACGGGACGTCGCGCTGCGCACACAAGTTCTCCGCCAGCTCCAGCAGCGGCGCCACCTCGACCTTTGTCTCCGCGGACGGCACGACGACGTGCAGCGAGGCGCCGTTGCGCTGGGCGTAGGCCGCCGCGTGCGTCAGCGCCTTCTCCAGCGCGCGCTGGTCCACCAGCGGCACCTGCCCCGCCGCGGCTGTCCGTTGGGCCACCGCGGAGGCAACAAAGACGCGACCCGGCCGGCTGACCGGGCCGACCTCTGCGTAGAGGACGTGGCCCAGCCCGCTGGATGCCGCCGCCTGGTCGTACGTCTTTCCTGCCGTGGGCCCGTACACCTCGCTGATGCGGCGCATCACACCGCGAGCCGACCAGCGGCCCTGCACGGCGACGGAGTGGAAGATGACAATGGGCTCGGTGGGAGGCACGGACGGGGTCGTGGCGTCACCCTTCGCCACATACGTCACGCTGGCAGGGGCGGTGCGACGACTGTGCTCAGCAGAAGATGCAGGCGAGGCGCCGTGCTGCTGCGGCTGCGGGGACCGCGGAGCCGGCAGTGACGGTGCGGCGGCTCGGCTGGCGGGTGCGCCGTCTGGCGGCACACTCAGCGAGTTGTCCTCCTCGTCCGGCATGACGGTGTAGCTGTCGGCGAGGTGCAGCGAGGCGTCGACGCCGGCGAGCGAGAGCTTCTCCTTGGAGGTGCGGAAGAGCTGCTGCAGCTCCCGCAGGTTCGTTGCCGTGTCGACCGTCTTGTCGGTGCGCATCTTGAGGATGCGGGGGAAGCGGATGGAGATGCCGCTCGTGTGCGACTTGGTCCCGGACAGCTCCGCCCCGATAATCTCCATCACATCCGCGCTCTCCGGATCGCGCAGCACCATGTCCGGCAGATGGGCAGACTGGCAGTCCAGCCACGCCGGTGCCCCGCGCTGCCCATCCCGGGCCGTTGTTGTGGACACCATTCGCTTGCTGTACGCGACGGAGATGGCCGATATTTCGTTGTCCTTCAGCCCGTTGCCCACCTTGCACACCGTCTTGAAGCGACCCGCCGTCCCGGGCGGCAGCGTCGGGTCGACGCAGCCCATCAGAAAGGTGGAGAGCTGGCCGCCCTTGTTGCCGCTGCCGTACCAGGCACCCAGCACCAGCAGATCGGCAGAGTCCGCCAGGCCGTCAAGGTAGTCCTTCTTGATCTTCAGCCAGTGCCGCGCGCGCGGCTCGTAGACGCTCTTCTTGTCCTTAATCACGAGTCCCTCGAGGCCTTCAGCGATGGCGCGCTGGAGGTGCTGCTGCAGGAGTGCGCGCCGCTGCTCGGGTCGCCCTTCGATGAGGCACAGCTCCGAGAACATCACGCGATTGCGAATAAAGTGCACATTCTTCTTGAGCTTCTCGCGGCGCTTCTCCATCGGCACCCGCAGCAGCGAGCGGTCGTCGCAAAGGAGAATGTCGAAGAGGAAGACACACGGGCAGGCGCTGCTGAACTGCGTGCGGCGGTGCTTGCCCAGCGTACCAAAGGGCAGCGGAACGGAGGTGCGGACGTCCACCATCAGAATTTCTCCATCCAACACGCAGTCCGTCGCCTTGATGGCTTGCAGGATGAACGGCTCCAGACCCGCGTACTTGTCGTCCCGCATCGGACGCAACGACCGGGCGAAGAAGGTGAGCTTGTTGCCGCGCTTGTGTATTTGAATGCGCTCCCCATCGTACTTCACCTCGGAGAAGGCACCGTTGGGGCACTTGGCGAGAACCTGGTCGATCGATCGGGCCGGCGCGGCCAGCATGGGGGCGAGCGGGATGCCGATGCTGATGGCGGTGTTGACCTCTCCCACCAAACCGTCGTCCTCTTCTTCTTCTTCGCCTTTTCCGTCTTCATCATCGACATCACCGGGTGCTGCGGCGGCGGCCGCGGCGGTGCTGTTGCTGTCCTCATTCGCAGAGAAGGTCTGCGGGGCCGGCGACGGCGACACACCAGCCGCTGCGGGGCCCGCCTTCACGCGCCGCACCACCTCCTGCACGTTGGCGCAGTTCTTGAAGATGTCGTACGCCGTCGGGTGCAGCCCGTTCAGCACGACGCGCAGCCCCGCACCGAGGCGTAGGTCCTGCTTCACCTCACGGAAAAAGTAGTAGACGACGTTGCGGCAGGCGACACTGAAGAAGCGCTTCAGCAGCGGCACGCGCTCCGTCTCGACGGTCGCGGCGGCCATGGCGGTCAGGAAGGCGTCGAACTCCGTCATGTCCATCGCACACCACCCATCCGCGTCAAGCGTCGCCGTGGGGCGGAAGTACGCACAGGCCGTCTCAGCAATGCAGCCGTTGGCGTTGAGCTTGTCCTTCAGGTCGTCCTCATCGACGCGCAGGACAAGGGAGAGCACGCGCATGAGCTGCTTGTCCTGAATGTAGTAAACACGCTGCGCGTACTTGGGCAGCAGCAGCTTCAGCAGCAGCCCCGTGTCGCCGTCGAAGCGGGTGAGGAAGCCGCGAATGATTTCCTGTTTGATCGTGAGGGCGGGCTCGGCGGTGACTTGGCGGCACAGCGCCCCAAAGTTCTTCATGGAGTCGGACACCATCGTAAGGAGGGAGAGGGAGCCGCACGATAGCTAATGTAAAGAACTTCTACAAAGGAAAATAACAACAGGCTGCTTGAAGGTCATCAATAGATAGGATTTGGATGTAAGAAGTGAAGGAAGAGAGAAAAGAAAAAATGGCGGAGGAAAAGGGCGAGGTCACAATTATATGTTTTAGAAGGCGACAAGGCAGATATAAAATTTTGCAGCGAAAGGGAAAAACGAGTCATAAGACTTGCACAAGCGGAGAAAAATAAAACAATGTAGTGTTTTGAGAATGACTCTGACTGTTTGTTGCTGTTTTCCACGTAATACAAGCAGACTCGTTCTGATCGCTCAAACCTTGCCCTCGCACAACAGTCTCCAGGAGATTGCTTTAGCATTTGCCTCGCTAAAAAAAAAATACCCACAGACATTTTTTTCCTTTTGTGTATGTTGTATTTCTGTTGTTCTGGTTTATGTAAAGAGTCCAACCTTTGTTTCTGGTGATTGTCGCAAAGAGGGGGAAAAAAGGCCACTTTTTCCTTCTTCGCAGGGCTGCTCCCCTCGCTACATTTCTTTCGCGAGCTGCAGCCACGCCTTCAACTCGGAAGGGACAACGTTGCCCGTCCTCGCGGCCGCCTCCTCCATGCACGCCAGCAGCTCACCCGCTTCCGTCGTCTTGGAACTACTACCGCGGGCCAGAAAGTTGATCGCCTGCAGAAACGCGTCTTTTCCCAGCGACACCTTCTCCAACACGGCGTACACGTCGGGCAGTCGGTGCGCAGCGAGGCCAATGCTGAGGAGCATCCCTGCAAGGTCCGGATGGCTCTCTACGACACTCGGGCTCTCCAACACCGTCTCGAGAAACAGACGCTGCAACGCTGCGCTCTCCGCCACACGCTTCGCATAGCGCTGCGCCAACGCGGCCACCTGCGGATGGAGAAGAAGGCGCCGAGCCTCTTGCGGCTGCGACGAAGTGGCCGCACTCGCCTCCTCCATCAGCGCAACCGCCTCCCTATGTAGGCCGCACCGACTGCGCAGGACTAGCAGCTCCACGCCAACTTCCTGCCCCTCGCCGCACCACAGCTGCTCCGCCGTCGGGAACCAGTGACGGACAAGCTGATCAGCGTATTGCGCCATCGGCGGCGTGCGCTCTCCCAGAAACCGCACGAAGCGCACCTGCGCCTTGATTGAGGGGTCGATGCCCGCCTCCGCCAACCGCTGCATGCATGCCACCGCCTCGTCCATCTTGCCCAGCTGCGCGAACGCCGTGACAGCCGCGGAGGTTGCGCGGACGTCCCAGCACGCGGAGGTGTGCTGCATCCACTCCCACATCTGCGCGACGCGGTGCGCATTGCCGGCACGCAGCAGCACCTCGAGCACGTGCCCAAAGTCTGCAGGGTTGATGCTTTGCTGCTTCATCGCGACCTGCATCGCCATCACGACGTCCTCGCACTCCCCCGCCGTGCCCTCACTCACCAGGCAGAGCGGTCGGAGGAGGGAGGAGGCGCAGGCGGGGTGGAAGCGGATGTGCCGCACCACAAGTCCTCGCAGCTCCTGCCGCTGAGCTCCGCGCCCCTCTGCTGTCTCGCCCTCCCCGCTGCCCTCATCCAATGAAGGGGACGCCGCCTCGGACAAAAATCGGTGCACCGCAGCCTCGAGGAAGGTGGACACAGCTGTCTCCCCAACGCACCGCACCTCCTCTGACATGTCGCGCAGCGTCGCCAGGGCGAAGACGTCGGGGTAGCTGTCCACGTACTCCCGCACAGCGCGGAGCAGCTGCGGCTGGCGCGGGTGCACCGCCAAAACTCCCGCCGCATCACGCAGGCGGCGCTGGAGGATGAGGGAGGCCACCGTGGCAGCAGCCAAGGCGACAGGGGCGGGAGCGCTGCTGCTGCACTGCGACGTGAACTGCTCCGTTGCGGTGACGCACGCCTCGGTGAGGTGCTGCGGCGGAGGCAGCTGCGGGTGGGCCCCGCACAGCAGCGCCTCGAAGGTCAGACGGCAGAGACGCTGCGTGTGCCGCAACATTGTCGTCTGGGATCCTCACAAATGGCTTCTTCGAGCCGTTCTTTCCTTTTGATCGCAGATGGGCCGCTTCTACTGTCAGGTTCTACGCCTGCAGAAGTAAACTGGTAACTGATCGAGTACTTCACCTTCAGGCAGCGTTGGTGAATGAGATTTAAAATACAGAGGAAAAAAAAGGACAGTGGAATATGATTGAAAACAACTCTTTTTGTTGTGAGAAAAAAACGCCTGCACAAAAAAAGTCTGTAAGCAGATGGAGTCAAGTAATTTGTTCACGAAGCATACACTTGACTTACCGCGAACCAACGCCTTCACCACAGCTTAAACAAATGGATACACGCCTCGTTGTGCGCAGGAAAAATCTCTTAATTGTTTTCGATCAAAAGCATAGTAGTGAAAGTATTCTTTTTTTTTGTTTGCTTTTCAAGAGTGAGAGAAGAGGTTCAATAACCGTCTACTGAAAAGGGAGAAAAAAGGTTCAAAACAAGAAGCATCTAAATGAAAGAAATAAAAATCAATCTAT
The DNA here is from genome assembly GCA_030849055.1 of Crithidia thermophila. Taxonomy (NCBI): domain Eukaryota; phylum Euglenozoa; class Kinetoplastea; order Trypanosomatida; family Trypanosomatidae; genus Crithidia; species Crithidia thermophila. The sequence goes on along the minus strand of JASAOP010002617.1, from coordinate 16,211 downwards.
TGAAAGCGTGCAAGCAATTCTAGAGACGATCGCATCTGCTCTGGACGCTTCCTCTATACTGGTACGCTGATCACGTACCTAAACAGCCCCTCAAAACCAGCAATCACAACTTTAACATCAGGTCATATTTTACTCGAAGTCTGGAGTGCCGAGCGCCGACATCACCTCCGCGCGCTCCTCTTCCTGCATCTGATTCCAGCAGTCGTGGATGAACTGCGGATCCCGTAGCTTCAAGATGGGGATCGCCTCGCCAATGGAAGCCTCTAGCAGCTCCATCACCGCACCCAGGCGATCGTACAGCGCCTGCCGCTGCCGCCACTTTGCCGTCGACACATTTGCGTTGTTGCCCTGCGAGAGCGTAATGAACTTGTCAACGAGAGACGTGCACAGCTTGCACACACGCGCCAACGTCTCGTCCACGTCGCTCTGCACGCGGTACCCGATCCACTTGGCGGGCAACAGTTCCTCCACCTCCTCCGGGTACGTGCAGCGGTGCACCCGCTCCTCGAAGTTCGTCTCCTCCTCCGTCCAGGACAGGTCCCACGTTTCCACCGACTTCGGCGCATTCAGCAGCGCGTGCGCCGCCTCCGCGTCCCAGTTGTGCAGCAGTCCACCGACCACCAGCTTCGGATCCCGCACGTTCACGTAGGGACCCGTCACGGCCGCGGAGGACGGGTTGATCAGCTTCAGCTTCTCTATCGCGGCCATCTGAGCCGGGTTGGTGGTGTAGGGAAGAACAGACTGCATGACTCCTTCCCGAAGCAGAAGAATCGAGAGAAAAAGAGAGAACACAAAAATTTAAATGTAAAAAGCGTTTGTGTAACGCGTAGGCAAGTTTATGCAGACGCGCTACTTTCAGTAGAGCAGCCCTTTTTTTTTTTTTATGAGAAAGCAGCAGTCGAAGTTGGCGGTAATCAAGGAGAGGCAGAAGGCAACGAAAGAAGAAGTTGGAAGTATGATCATACGCACCGGCCGTTTTCTTTTCTATTCTTTAAACGGTGGAGGGAACGATGCATTGAGGACACTTCACATGCGCACAGCCATAACAGTAACAAAATCTCATGATTTATTTCTTTTTTTCACATATGGATCAGAGTTAGCAGTAAGAAGCAGGAGGAAATAAGAGTAACAACAGCAGAGAAAAAAAAAAGAGAATGGTGTAAATCTTTTTGAAGGCTCAAACGATCCTTGCATTCAAGTAGAGAGCAATCGCCAAAAGAAGACACACCTTCAGCCCATCCTGGACAGAACTAACGCACAACTGCCACGTAAAGCTGCTCCAAGGCTTCGGAGTCAGGCCGGAATTATCTACCGTTCTGCAGCATTGCAGCGCTGCATTTCTGAGAAAGTGGGTCTCCACAAAGTCCAGATGGGCTTCGTCGGGGCTCTCATTGTCATGCAGAAGCTCCATCTGAAAAAAAAAGTGGAAGGTCTCAGAATAGGACAATTAGATGCTGGAACAAAGGACAATGCGCTTGAGTCCAGCAGACAGAAACCCTAATTTATAGGTTCAGAAAATGTAGAAAGTATGTGTGAGAAAGCGTGGCAAAATTTCCACAGTTTATAATACGTTGCTTGTCTGAAGAGAGGAAGAAAACTCTGAAATTTTTTCCGAGGCACGGTGCGGAAAGCGGAGACGCTTGAAAACCATTAGATTCGCTCACAAAGGTAGAAAGAAAGAAAGAAAATTGTTTTCAAAAGTGTTCAGAAGAGCACAACACTGCTCGTTGTTTCACAACATCACGCACACAACAAGCTTTGGCTCACACTTCACTGCACATACTTGTGTTTGGGTATAGAACCTTTTTTTTGTTCGCATTTCAGTTCTTCCGCCTCGAAAACTTGAAACCCTTCAGCGAACACAATCTGTTTTTTAAGGCGGAAGGAGAAGACACGCCTTCTCCTGATTCGACAACTCAACAAAAATCTAAATAAATGAGTGATAACAAACCAAATTTGTTTTACTTAAAAACATGCCTCAAGAAAGGCTTCTATTACTTTTTGAGGAGTATAAATGGTGAATTCACGTCGAAAAACAAACTACATGTACAGGTGAGAACAGGAGAAATGCAGCAACATAAAGAGGCCATAGACGTTAGTAAAAAAATATATATTTTTGTTGAAAGAAACCAGGAGATCTAAAAAGGAAAGCAATTATCTAGTACAAGTCTGAAAAAAAAAAAATGGAAGCAGACTCCAGGAACTGTAGGAACTTATTTTGTCACAGCAGAGGTCTGGAGCAGGTAGTGCAACCGTCAGTCGAGCGACTGGTTGCGTCAATGACGTCTCTGCACACCAAAGTCGTACGCACTGGCGGGGAGGAGCTCACCGGTAATGGGGCACCGATAGAGCGAGTTGACATCGGGTGCAGGCACACGCACGATGTCCATGTGCTGCGAATACTCGCGCGCCTGCTGCTCTCTCTTCTTCTTTGCCGCAATCTGCAGCTCTAGGGTGTGCCGCAGCTCGGTAATCTTCGCCTGCGCCTCCGCCCGCTCCCGCTGCACGGCGTCCTTCGCCGTGGCATTGTCGTACTCGACCAGCGCACGCTCCTGGGCCTTCTCCTCCCGCTCCTCCTTCGCGCGTGCGTCGCGCTTGCGCTCTGCCTGGCGGCGCACCTCCTCCTGGAAGCGTCGCTGCTGCTCTGCTTTGACACTTTCTGCCTTTAAAGAGTCGCCGTGCCCCCAGAAGAGCAGCGGATCGTCGGCTTGACTGCGGTCCACGAGTGCCTCACGCTTCTGCCTCTCGCGCGCGTTAGCGGCAGCCATCTCGGCAGCGCTCTGCAGCTCCTCCCGCTCCTGCAGGCGGCGCTGACGCGACTGTGCCACCTCCCGCTGGAGGTCCTCGAAGTTGGCGTCCGCCAGCTGGGCTGCGTACCGCCGCTCCCGCTCCCGCTCCTCCTTCGCCTGCGCGCGCTTCGCCTCCGCCATTTTTGCGTTCACTGCCATGTCCTCCCGCAACCGCTGGTGCGCCCGCCGCGCCTCCTCCGACTCCCGCTGCTCCGCGAAGTCGAAGAGAGAGCCGACGGGGTCGACGTAGCCGCGTTCCGCCCGGTGCTGCGCAGAGGACCGCTTCTCGCGGTCCGCCTCCTGCTGCGCCCGCAGCGCCTCAGCAGCCTGACGATGCTTGGCCATCTCGCGCGCCTCCTCCTCGCGCAGCTGACGCGCCGCCGCCTCCCGCGCAGTACGCGCCGCCTCACGCTCAGCGACCTGCTGAGCGGCCCGCTCCGCTCGCTGCTGCGCCGCGGCTTGCAAGTTCGCCTCCGCAAACTCGCGCGTTCTGCGCTGCGCCTCGCGGCGGCGGCGGTCGTCCTCGTCTGCGCCGCTCCACGCGGCGGCGTTGATGCCGTCTGCGTTCGCCTCCTCCCTCGACGCCTGCCGCCGCGCCGTGGCGGCGACTTCTGCGGCTCTGCGCAGCGTCTCCTCCTGGTGCGCCTTGTGCTGGCGGGCCTCCTCCTCCGCCCGTGCCGCCTCCGCGTCGCGGTAGCGCAGTTGTGCCCGCTCCTGCTCGATGCGCCGCTCCCGGTCGCGCCGCTCCTCCTCCTTCTTGCGATGTGCCTGCTCCTGGTTGCACAGCTGCAGCTCCCGCAGTATCTGCTTTCGGGCCTCCTCCTGCTTTGCCTCGTCCTGCCCGAGATCCAGGCCGTAGCTGGCGACGGCGTTGGCGCTGCTCTCGCGCAGCTTTTCCGCGCGCTTCCGCTCCGCCAGCTGCTTGTTCACGCCGTAGATGGACGGCACCTTGGAGTTGTACACAACGTACTGCACCTCGGCGCCGTGTTCGTGGCGCAGCAACACCTCCCCCGTGGGGTCGGCGTACGACCTCTGCACGCCCTTCCGCTGCCGGTCAAGCACGTCGTCGACCTTCTGCGCCGGTGCATTTTTGTTCGCCGGCGGATGCCGCGCTGGTGCCCACACGCGGTAGGCATCGTTGTGTGGCGCCTTCGGGGAAGGGGCCGGCTGCGCAGATGTCGCAGGAGCACACTTGTCGACGGACACGCCGAGGTGCTGCAACAGCGAGAATTCACCGCTCATGAGTGCTTCAAAACAGCTACAAACGAGGCAGGTAAGCACGATGTGTGTGTGAGAGAGTGGAGGAAAAACAAAAGGAGAGAGATAAAGTGGCGTGAGAGAGAAGAAATCAATGACACATACTCGTATAATAATCAAAAGGTTTTAAGAAAAGTAAGAGTTCCAAATGAAAAAAAAGACGTTAATTCTGCTAAATTGCCATTTTTGCGTTTACTACAGATATTCTCTTGGAATTGCTCTCAATGAACGTTGAGATGCGCAGCAACTTTGCTCATTAAAATCATACAACGCAGAAAAAAATCTTCTTCTTTAAGCTTTAGACGCTTTTTTTCCGGAGCCTACTTTCCTTCACTCTCAAAATTTGCTCCGCGACTCCCCACGAAGTATTTCATGGCATCTGCCTTTATTTTTTTGGTTGTAAAAGCGAAAAAAAAAAGACGCGAGACAAAGAAGTAAAACTTTTTTTCTCATTTTGAATACGTTCACACTATTTGTAAATTCGAAGTTCAGACAAATCATCAAATAGACGGTAAAGAAAAGCGAAGGATAAAACAAAAAAAAAAAAACAGGAAGCAAATTTTATTGATGTGATATTTAGGCGCTAGCATCAGAAAGTGGGCCCAGGAAGAAGTGCAGACACAGTGAACTTCTCTTCTTTCACCTGACGGGAGACGACAGCGCTCCTCCTGGTGCCAACATTTCTGTTTGTTCGATCGTGCGTGCCCACGCTTCCCCTTCAGCTAACGCTTACAGCGGGATTGGAGGCATGTCCTGGAGCAGCTTCGCAATCTTCTTGAAGTTGGGGTCCTTCGCGTCCTTGGTCATCTGCAGCAGCAGCGACTCCGACGTGGTGAGCTCGCACATCGGTCCCCACGTGCTCATCAGCTTCACGGCAGCCTTGAAGTCCGTCTTCTTCTGGCTGCCGAGGCCGTCGACGGGGAGGATGACGCGCTTGTTGAGGTCGAGCAGGTCGGCGGCGGTCTGCATCACGCAGACGTGGCCCTCGATGCCGAAGATGACGACGTTGTCGACGTCCTTCAGCAGCTCGACCACCTCCGGCACGGCGCAGGAGAAGAGCGTCTTCTCCACCATGTGCGCTGACTTGGGCAGCGTGATGTCCTTCACCGTGCGGCCCAGGCCCTTCGGGTACTGCTCCGTCACGATGTACTTGGTGTACTCCGGCAGGGCCTCGTGCATGCGCGCCAGCCGGTTCGCAACGAAGACGCAGTTCGGGAAGTTCTTAATGCGCTCGCTGAAGGCGGTCTGCAGGTCAACGCAGAGGAAGGCCGTCTTGCCCTTGGAGTAGTGCGGAATCAGACGGGACATCTTCGTAGGAGTATTGGGTTGGTATGTGGTAATGCAAGTTGAAGTGATTTCTCGGAACGTTTATGGGTTTTGCTGTCAAAAGGCAGTTGCGGTGACGTAGTTTATTTGGAGAAAAAAACCAAAATTCACGTAAGAGAGAATTGCAAGCGCAGGTACAGAGTTGAGAAATGAAAAAAGAAGGATAAAAAGGAACCGAAGCTTGTTCACGTTTCCAATCACACAAAACGTTTTCTAATGAGAAAGATACCATGCGTAAAGGGACACGCGCAGTGCGTCAACGATCAACTCCGCTATCATAGTTACTATCAAGCTCATTCATTTTCTATCTTCTCCTCAATTAATGGAGAAGGTGGCGGCGGCCGCAATGACGCAGTTTGCTTCGTACAAACGTGTGCACGGTAGTCACACTGACACTTGCGCCACTGCAGTCCCCAAAGCTGCTCAAAAAAATGTACACATTTGATCAAAGCCTTTCGATCAGCATCAAGAAACTGTGAAAGCGCAGAGGCATATTAGTAAGGCAAATAAGAACGCTTGGCAGCGGTAAGAAACAAAAGTAAAACAAAACGTATCGATCGTCATAGTAGTATAATTTACACAAGCAGTCGTTCACGCACTCTTCGTCAGAATTTGCCTTTTTTTCTATTTCCGAGGTGATCAATGCGGGAAAAAAAAACCTAGACAAACAGCTACATCCACAATGAAAACACACCTACTGGCAAAGAATCTCCATCTTTTTCACTCCTCATCCGCGCTCAACTTGGGGACTTCGGGTAGAGGCAGGTCGTGCGTTTGCAGCAGCTGGCACATCCGCCGCATCTTCGCGACCGCAATCTCCTCCAGATGCTTCTGGTGCGAGTCGCTTTCCGGGGCGGCTTCCTCCTTCACCACACCAAAAATAATCTCGCGTGCAATGGCGACAATGGCGCGCTCGAGCATGGGCTGCGCCCAGCTGAAGGCGTGGTCCTGTGTGCCGGGCGTGACAAGCGGACGCTTCGCATACACGCCAAGCTCCTGCACCTCCAGCCGCGTCTTCGAAATCTCGACAATGCACGCGTTGTTGCGGTTGACCCCGCAAAACGACGGCGCCGAGAAGACAGTCAGGACAGCTGGCACCTGCGTCTCCGGGTGGATGCGTCCGAGCATGTAGCCTGGAAAGTAGATGGACTCCTTATAGTGGTTGGGGCGTGCGAAACTGTCGTAGTCCGGGCGGCTCGTGTGGTACTCCATGCCTACGATGAACATGCTCAAGTGGTTGCGGCAGAGAAAGTTGCAGGCCGCGTTGAATGTGTAGCGAAAGGCAAGCTCGTTCGTCTGCGACGCGACAAATGCGCTGCCGTCCGCAATGCGCTCCTCGTCCTCGTCCATCGGCTCATTCATCACAAACTCCTTCAGCGCGTCCTGCGTCACACGCTTGCTCTCCATGTCCTCCAGGGTTCGAAAGCCCGACGCCGGCCCGCCAGCGACGCAGAAGTATTTTTCCTCCACCACGCAAGCGATCGGCAGCGCGGCAAAAAACTCTTTCATCGTGCCCTCGTACGCCTCCAGCGACGTCTTCGAGTCCCGCGCGCAGCACAGCAACATCTCGTTGCGCAGAGACCCGAAGTTCTCCGGCTGGATTGGGTACATCATTTCGTGCTTGCCGATGAGAGGGACGATGCGGTAGCGCGAGCACACGATCAGCGCGGAGATGAGGAATAGCACCTCCAGCGACTGATGCGCGCCGTCGATGTAGTTGCCGAGAAAAACAATGTTTTTGACGTGCTTGTTGGGCAGCACTTTTGTGAGCAGGATGTTTGCAAAGTCGCACGCATGACCGCGGATCGGCCCGAAAACGATCGTGTCACCACTCACTCGCTCGACCATCTTTGTCTGGCGCTCCTTCAGCTGCCTCGTGGCCGACGCCACCGTTCTGGCTACACGCGGCAGGTCCACCTCTGCCCCGTTGCGGACTCGTTCGGCGGCCTTCCAGACCACGAGGTCGGAATCCGCTTGACTAAGCCTCTTGTGCTCCTTCGTCATTTTGCATATGCGACGCTACGCAATCTACTACGTGGCAGTGTACGACACCTCGACAAAGAGAAAGAAATGCCGAGCACTGCAAGCTCTAGACTGGAGAAGAAGAAAAGAGAGAGAGAGATCGAAAGAAGAGTTACGGATATTAATACTCTGCTTGTTTTTTTTTTTTTTTTACATCTACAAACTTACAGCTTCTTGCTTTCCATAATGCAGCCACAACGCAAACCGCGAAGTGCTCAACTTTTTCTCGTAATCCACCATTTCATACTAGGCAGCTGCTGTGCTCTCAAGCGCAAAACCAAGTGCATCTTCACCTTTACTGTCCTCCTCCACCCAGTGCATTTACGCTGACAGTGCTTCTTCGCAATCTTTTTTTTTTCTTAAATGTCTGGCAGTGCCAGTAGCTGTTCCTTCGTGTCATAGTACAGGGACACAAGTGCCGCAACCTCTAAAAACAAATCCATCACTTCTTTTGTGCACGACGTCGGAGCAAAGGTGCGCATCGCATCCGACACAATCTGGTCGCGCGAGGACCCGACAATATGGTAGGCGTTCATGGCGGCACGTCTGCTGTAGACACCAGCGTACACCGGCGGCAGGGCAGCGCGCTCAGCCGCGGTGAACGGTGCGACAGCGTAGAATCGCTTCAAACTATCAAAGTTCGGCTGCACGAGCGCAGCCCTCCGCTTCTCACGCCTCGCCATTGCAGCCTCTAAATGATTATAAACAAAACACAGCTCTTGCGGCTGTAAAACGCGATTTACGCTTTTTTTTTTTATTAGATTGCAGTCGGAACACAAATAGATGGGATGTCGGGAGTGATGAAGCCGAGTGTGACGGGCAGCAACGTTTGCCCATTAATCACAGAAACCAGATACACAAAGCAAAAAGTGAGTGAGAGAGAGAGAGAGAGGAAAAGAGAGAGAGTTGCAGCGGGCTTTTGTTGAGTCTTCGGAGGCAGAGGAAAACGGTATGTTGCAGCATCAAAACGCCAAGCCTTTATTGTGAGTCAGAGTATGCAGCAATGTAGTGGTTGCTAGCGTCCTCAACATAGCTTACGTAACACACACACACACAAAAATAAAATTCGTTGCTCCCCTCCAACATGGTTTCGTCGGCGCTGTATGTGTGATCAACAATTGCAGCCTGCGCCATTCGCGTATGCCTAAACGCGGTCCGTCGGCACACAAATTGCACAGTGTTTTTCTGATTTGGTGAAGACAACGGGGGAAAAGAAACGAGAAGATAAACACAAAAAGAGTTCAAACACCAACTCCGGCACATCACGAAAACGAGGGCTAGCGAACGCAACGCTCATCCCTAGTCTGCTACAACTACAACGCGACAAACGAGAAAAAAAATGTAATGATTCACCACACGTCTATTTGTCTGCAAAACCAGCCACGAGTTTCTGCCCGACAAATGAAACGCTAAACGCACCCGCACATCAACGAGAAAAAACAAAGTTACATACCTCTTTTAGGCAGTTCCGACCTCAGCAACTACTGCTGTGCGCCACGACGGCCGCCCGCTGACGCCATTCGCGCGCCCTGCCACATTTTGCGGCGCGCCAGCAGGTACTGCTTCTGCCGCGTGCGCTTGTACTCGTAGCGCCACACCAGCTCCTGGTGGTAGTGGTCGACCACGCGCTGCGGGTTGCGGTCAGACATGAAGCCGATCTTGTACTGCTTGCGCTCAAAGTCGCTCGAGTAGTGCCACATCGGGCCCCACCCGAGGCCCGCCAGCTCGCCCGAGTTGATCGCGAAGCGGAGAAAGGAGCGGTACTCGTACTCGTTGAAGTTGTCAACCTGCACAGGGTGAAAGAAGGAGTCCTTCTCCGGGTCGTACGGGGCGTACTCGTCGAGGCTATTTTTGTACCGGTCGTTCTCGACATCGGCGAATCCGCTGACGCCGTCGAAGGGCTTGAAGTCGCGCGTGGTGCACGTGATAAAAAACTTGTTCGGGTCGTTCTTGGAGAGGATGAGCTTGTTGAGGCCGCGCACGAAGCTGAGCCGCGACGCGGGGATTCGCGGCAATTCCTGCGGGTACAGATCGACATCGGTCGACCCGTCGTTAAGCGTGGTGAGGGTGCGCAGGAAGTCTGGATGCGGGTAGCGGAAGTGCGTCTCGTGCGAGAACAAGTTCCAGCCGTCCACAGCGATGATGATGGGCTTCGTCTTCTCCGCGCTGATCTCGTCAAAGAAGAATTTGACGCACACGCTCTGCCGGTCGATCGAGGCCGGCGCGACGGCGCGGTGGCCCCACTCGCACAGGTCGTAGAGCGTGCGGGGCTGCTTCTCGCCCTGCTCGACAGGCAGGTCCTGCGGCGCCACCTTCAGCTCCCATCCCTCCAACAGGCTGCGGTTCGCCTCCGCCACCGAGCGCAGAAACTCGCGGGCCGCGTCCGGTGCGTCGAAGAAGCCAGGGAGGATAGTGCTGGGCCAGCACCACTCACCGTGCGTCCAGGACTTCGCGTTGGGGATGTACAGCGTGATGATGCCGCGCGCACGAGCGTAATGGACCGCCTGGCACACGATGGCGCTCTTGCCGGTGCCCGTGGGCCCGTCAAGAATGAATCCGCTGCGGCCGTTCATGAGCGAGCGGAGGGCCTTCTCCTTTGACTGCCAAAACGGGATCTTGTCAATAAAGCAGTTCAGCAGGTGGCTCTGCGTTCGGTACAGAAACCCGCGCGGGTGCCCGGGTGGCATCATCTGCATCACTTTGCCACCAAGCCCCTCCGGGAAGTACTTGATGAGCTCATCGTTGCCAAGGCAGTACATCGAGTTGACGTCGTTGAAGCTCAAGTGCGTCGGAAAAACCTCCGGCGGGTGCGAGTACGTCTTCTTCACAATTCGGGTCGCGACGCCGTTTTTGAAGACGCGCTCCTGCTTCAGCGGAATCGCACCCTCCCACATTGCCGGCGGCGCCTCGCAGGCATCGGTGTATGACGTGATCTTCGGGCCGGCGTACAGGGCTCCGAGGCCCTTGCGGACGAGCTGCCCTTTCATGGCTGGCTTGGCAGTCGAAATGCACTACTGTTTTCCGACAACAACAACCGGCAATAAGAGAAAAAAAAATCGCACAAACGTAGAAAAGAGAAAGGAAATTGGGAAGAAGGGTTAGGGAGAAAAGTACATGCAAATGTTTCATTTTGATGGCACAAAGTAAGTCTATCTCCTTTTCAACAATACTGGTAAAAGGGAAAAAAAAGGCAGCAGCGTCTCAAAAGAAAAGCAAGTCAAATCGAAGCAGCACGTCTGGTTTCTCATATAGCGTGACCGGACGCTGCAATTCGCTCTCTCGACAGACAATGGCCTAGCATCATCCCACGTTCATCTTGTGCCGCAGCCCGCACCACCTGCTACTCGAATACTACAAAACACGCGCGACGAAAACCGACAGCTCGGCAGTCCGCATGCCACGCCGCCACCAACACAGTGCTGTAATTCGGAGAAGAATTTTTATTGTAATGTTTTTTTCTGGTTGCAAAAGTAATACGCCCACAGCACGAGAATAATAATATTTGAGGTAATAGCGAAACAAACCAACAAAAAAAAAAAGAGAGAAATAGACCCATTCAGAGTTCGAGAAAAAGCCGCTGTTGTCAGTGTATAATGTTTTATTCTTCAAGAAAGACAGAGAGAAGTATAGAACTCAACAGTGTTCTTTTTCTTTTTCCAACAACAACATTCTACATGCACGTTATCCTTATGCAGAGGAGTTGCGATTTCCGGTAATCTTCGCGCTGCTGCTGAAAGGCGGGTTCTGCACCGCCTGCTCCTGGTACTTGGGGTCCTTCTCCATGCAGTACGGCGTCTTATTCCACGGGATCGTCTGGTCCTCCGGCTCGTCGACATCCAACGCGATGGTGCGAATCAGGCCACCGCTCGACCCGTCGCGGCTGTACGCGTGCGCCACCGCCTTCTGGCAAAACGCGATACACTCGCTCTTCGACATGCCCGGCTTGTAGTTGGCGTCAAAGAAGGAGTACAGGAAGATCGAGCCGCTGCCGCCCAGTGCGTAGTCCAGCTTCACACACGAGCCACCGGACGGAATGCTGTACACGGAGCCACCGTTGATCGGGTCGTAGCCGGCAACAATGATGCCAGCAGAAATGTTCCACTTGTTCATGTAGCACATCTTCTGGAAAAGGTTCGCCGCGGTGGCGACGTTCACGTCCGCGCCGACGTCAGTCTGGTAGCTACCGAGGTAGTTCGACACACGCTCCGCCAGCGCCTGCGTGTCAGCGGCGGAACCGCTGCGGCAGCAGTAGATCTTCTTCGTCAGTTTCGTCAGCTTGTTGCTGGCACGGTTGACGACGTACGTGCCAGACGACGTGCGGGAGTCAGCAGCGAGAACAACACCGCCCTTGTACGACACGGCGAGAATGGTGGTACCCAGAGAGACGGCCTCGCTGAGCTGAGGGTCGATGACGGCGGGGTCAGCCTGGAACAGCTGCTTGCCGGCCTGCGCGGGGCCGTTCTCCGTCAGCCGCACGTGGACATCCTTCGGGTAGGACGGCTCCTGGAGCAGAGTGTGGTCCGGACGCTGCAGCATTCTTATCTTTTTTTTTCTTTTTGTATCTCACAAAAAAAGCACCGAGAATACACCAAGTTGATGTGGAATAACGAAGAAAATGGACGGTAGACGGTTCGAAACTATAACAACAACAAAATAACTGCAGGGACAAAGGTGAACCGAAAAGTCAGAGGAAAAGGAGAGAAAGGAAAGTGAAGAGATAAAAGCTTAGAGCGAAAGCACTAACGTTTAAACTCGGATAGAATTGAGTGCAGTGAAATAGAAGAGACTAGAACAATTATTACGATATCTGTCAGGAGAGCAGAAAGAATCGCCAACGCCAACACCAACCACTTCATTTAAACTGAGAGAAAAAAAAACTTGGATACTGACATTGCGCTGACAAGCGCAGCACACCTCAACCATCGTTCATTCTTTCCAATCGTTTTGATGAACTTGACGTAACCAAATAATAATAATAATACTGATGTATAAATGGGTAGTAGCTGAATAGGCTGCACAAACCGTTGAGAATGTGCAGCGCGGTACGTAGAGAAAAAAAAAGTGTTTGATCGCGGCAAGCGGGAAAAAAAAGCCTAGAGTGTAGGAGATCACGCAACGTACCGCTTACCTGACTTCAAACAACGCCTTCTTCTCCTCTGCTGTGCGGTGATCAGCAGGATTTCCACGACCTTCGTAGACAATGTTTGTCGCTACCTGCTGCTGCGTCGACTTGCCCGTATTCTCACCGAACAGCTCGATGCGAAGCACAGCCGTCTCATCATTGTTGAAGCTCTCGTCAAAGAAGAACGTCAGCGAGGAGACGGATGAGAATTTACCCGGATTGACACGGTACACAATCCTATCTTCGGACCCGCCATCCGCAAGCTGCAGCTGCTCCTGAGGCACAAGCCGCTGAACTGAGCTGAAGCCGGTGATCTCGCCAATGTTGACAAAGATTTTCACGCGCGACGGCGCACTGTCCGATGCCGGCGCCGAGATCGTGAGCCCCTTGACGCGGCAAATAGAGTTTAGCGGCGCAAAGACAAGCAGCTCCTGGTCGTCATCACTGCATACCGGATCAGCGTTGCTAGCCAGGTTCGGGTTGAAGAGCCTCCCTGCCTCCTCTGCGGAGCACTTGCAGTTCCACACTTGCAGGGCGGCGAGGTCGACAGCGTCGTTCAGTGGCGCGCCAATGCCGAACACGCCCTCGCTCGAAAGCTGGTCGTCGAGGTGGTTGTGCAACGCCGTTCCTTGGCGGCAATTGCAGGGCATTTCTGTGGTTTGATACTAGTTTTGCTGGGGATTGAAAACCTGTTGCTTTGAAGTTCCTTTATCGTCGGCAAAGGCACCATACATGGATGAGAAGAGTTGGGGAGAAAAAGGAGAGCTACTTAAAAGTTGAAGTGAAAAAAAAAAAAAAACAGGACGCTGATGTCGCAAACAACAGCTTTCTAGTCAATAAATCTTTGTACGACGTCTAAAAAAAGTCCTTTAATTTTGACATCATAAGAGAGAGGTTTTACCCAAAAGCAAAAGAGATTTTTAGCAAAAGAAAAAGGTCGAATTTTTCCTTCTACTTCTATCACCATTATTACATGTACTGTCGTTCATTGACCTTGTCATACTAGCTTAAAACGCTTCGCTCGACCAAAGACACCTTACCATTAAAAAACCAGAGGAGAAAATGTAGCATGACAACAATAACAACAACAAAAAAGGGGATCAAGCGCAACCTTGAGCGTTGACGGCCTCTGATCAGAAAGTACGTCGGCAATTCGTCTCTCTCACTTCTGCTTCCATGGAGCCGATGGTGCCGAGTGGAATCGGAACATTTCGTCGGCAACTGCTGACGGCGGCATAATACCTTGGTCAGAGAAAATCAACGTAATCATCGATGGCGGCACAAACTCGACGAGTGGCACAACCTGATCGGCACCGTCCTCTGGTTGCTTCAAGTCCTCGGTCCCAAGCGGGAAAATGTGCGAAAACTTGTACGTCTCACACAGCACGTAACAAGGAACATTACGAAACGCGGCAACAATAGCTATCTGCAGCGAGCCTGTGGAGTGAACCAGACCGCCGTGCTCCGTGACACAGTTGGCGCCCATCACAACAAAGTCCACGTTGTTCATCACGGAGCTGACACCGCTGTCGGGAACAATGATGCAGTACTTGCGCAGCTTGTCCTTGAGTCGCATACCCTCGGGCGTCGTGGACACTTTCTCCAGAAGCGCTTCACCAGAGCCATTCGGGTAGCCCTTGCGCGCAGGACGGCCTTCACACACGTAGAAGCGAACACCTTCGTGCTCTTGGATAGCGCACGCAATCGCCAGCGCGAGAAGATTACCAGTTCCGTGAACCAGAATGGAGGAGGTGTTGCGAATGAAGGGCAGCATGTCGTTCACCTGATCTTTTTGACTGCACTCGCAATCACGCAGGCGCTCCTCGCACCGCTTGTTCATATCCTTCAAGCTCTTCTGGAGGTCGTTTGACTGCAGCGCATCCTTCGTCAGGTTGACGTGAAAGCGTTCGAAGCCATCACCGTAAGCCTCGTAACGCTTTAAGGTCTTGGCAATTTCGGTGTCTACTTCCGAGAATGTAGCATACTTCCGCGAGGTGAGCAGTGTTTGGACCTCGTTGATGGCCTTGATCATCATACTGATGTCGTAGTCTTCGCTAGGCACATCCATTTTCGCAGACTGTAAGTAGTAGAGTTGCTTCTATTGGCGGATGAGAAACGAAAGAAAGTGAAAAAAGAGGAAAAGAAATTAGAAGTGCAGGAATAAGAGGTCACATCAGAAATAAAAAAGGCAACGTAGCAAACCGCTTCAAAGAACATACATTTATTCACTTCTATCATTAGATCATCAGCTTTATTGTCCAACTAGAAAACTTCTCTGCTGAGTTCAAATTTCTAGATTAATTTTAGCTCTTATTAATCTAACCTTGGGTTTTAAAGCATTTGTGAAAAGGGACATTTTTACATGATGGTTGTTGACAACAGGGGAAAAAAAATTAGGTTGAGGACCACGTTTCCGAAAATTGCATCGCCCAGATGACTAACAGCCAGTCTTGCTCAAACGCTTCAAAAGTCTCTAAAGCTACGCCCCACGTTGCCACAACACAACGAACTGCGCCGGATGCGCGAACGCTGCACATCAGCTCGTTGGCAATCATAGTTCCAGGAAGCACCTCGTCCTTCAGATACGCGTCAAAGAACGGGAAGTGACTGTTCCAATGAGGCGAGCAGACTCCAAAGACTTTAAGATTGCATCTGATAAGAACGCAGAAGTTGGCGATGCTGAGGCTGTTGCACAGCGTCCTGCAAGCTTCGTTAAATGACTCTGTGCATAGAGAGAAAAACTCGTCGTGACGTTTTAACGCCGCTGCTTTTCCGTTCAAAACTTGCTCCGCAACTCTGCACGAAAGCACCTCGTACAACGGATGTCGATGGGTTCCAAAAACAACACAAAGAACATTTTTTTGGGAGTGAAAGTACTTCACTCCAGGAGCGTCAGTAGAAGTGGAAGGTGCGTCGACAACAAAAGCAGACACGGCATCCGCATTGCGGCTCTCGCCGTCAAGGTCGATAAGATTTCGCCAAAGTAGTAGAATACTACTACATAAAACAGCCAATGCGTCCTTGTTGTTGACCTGCACGTGAATTTTACGCAGGTCACGCGACGCCAAGTGAAACCCGGTCCGCGTATCGAGAGCAATAAACGGAAGATTCATTTTTTTTTTTTTTCGAATCTGTGAGTGATTCTTCGGACTTCTTTTTAAGCGGAAAGGAGAAATAAAACAGGGGGGAGACAAAGCGTACTGGAAGAGAGGAGTAGAAGCAGCCGCAGGTGGAAGTGAACAACGATCCTTGTGTCTTCATCTAGTTCCAAAAGAATCTTTAAGCCTTCGTCTTTTTTGCTGAGCGCGAAAGGGTCGATACAGCTAACTAAAAGACTGTTTCCTCTTAAGCTTTTGATGTGAAGAAAAAGGGTAAACGAGTGCAGTTTTGACCCCAGTAGGAGTTGGATTCCGCCCCAGAATCGATGAGGAAGTGGACAAAAAAAAATGTTTAGATCAAGAGCGCTGAGAAGCGTAAATGTCAGGGGTTTTTTTATTTCACAAGAGAGGAAGCGGGGGGGGGGGGATAGTTAAAGCAAGGCACCTAACACCTACTGTCTTCGAAAAAGAGGACATCTTCAACCACGCCGCCGCCTTCTACGTCCTGCGCTGCACCTGGGGTCTGAAGACGTCCCCACTCAACCGCGACCTCTTCCAGGCGGCGGCGTTCTCGCAGACGGAGACGATCGGCAAGGC
>JASAOP010002616.1:0-42269 GCA_030849055.1 Crithidia thermophila | reverse complement strand
GTACGTGCCCTACCCCCGGCACGCCATGGTGCGTCCGCAGAGCCAGTACTTCACCTCCACCGTCGCCGGTGGGCTCATGGCGGTGCCGCCCGGCAACAACCACAGCCACAGCAGCAGCGGCAATGGCAACGGCAGCGGGCACGGCACGCCGACCAGCGCGGCGCTGCCGACCGGGCAGCCGCAGCCGCACCCGCCGACGCTGCACAGCCCCGGCACGCTCAACGGACACGGCGGGGCAACTGCTGGGTCCGCGGTGCCGCTGCTGCGCCCGCCAACAATGGGCCGCCCGGGCGGCAGTGGCAACACCGCCAACCACCACAGCAGCGCCGCGGCCGGCGACGGCTTTGCGAATGTGTCGGCGCAGAAGACGGGTTCGTCGTTGATGGGGCTGACGAACTCGCCGCGGCTGGAGCCGGCGAGCGGTGGGGTGGCGGTGCCGCCGATGCTGCACCCGCACCCGCCAAAGTCGCGGCTGTCGTCGCTGGGCGGCGTGTCGGTGGGCACGCCGAAGCCGTCCAGCCTCAGCGGCGGCAACCCGAACGTCTCCCAGACCAACTCGTCCATCGCGATCATTCCGGTGGTGCAGAACGCGCAGGAGGTGCAGATGCTCGGCGGACCGCACGCGCGCCGGCAGTCGTTCAACCGCAGGCCGGTCTTCTCCGCAGTGGAGGAGATGGGGAAGAGCAAGCAGAAGCGTCATCACCACCATCGGCAGTAGAATTGTTTCCAACACAATTCAATAAAAAAAGAAATGCTCCACTGTGCTGCTTTACGGACTGTTTGCGTGTATGGCAGTGGCAGTCATCTTTTTTCCCGTTTGCAGTGTTTTGCGCAATCGTTGTTTTCTTTTTGCTCCCACGTGCGTGCTTGCTAGCCGGTGTCGACCAAGTTGTTGTTTAAGTGTGTGCTGCTCTTTTTTTTTTTTCCTGGCTCGTGTGTTTTGGTTTTCGGTTATGAACGCGTGACGACTATCTGCACCAGTAGTGCATTGCTTTCTTTCCTTCTTTTTTTTTACAGTTACAAACGACTTGGCAGAATCTTTCTGCTTCAGCCTTTTTTTCCTGAGTGTTTTTTTTTCCAATCTTTTTTTCCTTCCAAATAGGTTTTTTTTTTCATTTTCATTTTGAATAGATTACCATTACAGTTTCCTCCCAGATGTATGGCCCTGTTCACATTACAGATGAAAGAGGGCCTTTTTTCCCCCATTTGTAGTACGCTACTCTGAGCGCACTATGAGAAAAAAAAATACATAAACGAAAACAACAACGTTGTCGGTACGCATCGAATAGCCGACATTGGATGCTGTCTGCTACCGTTGATGTTTCTATATTATTATTCTAGCATGTTCCATACCTTTCGTTACTTTTCTGTTTTTACTTTTTATTTAAACGGTTGTGAGTGCGTTGGTTTGTGAAAATTTGTGTGCTTCCGATGGGTGCCGGCTTTGCGCCTCAGCTCAGAGCACTGCTCTATCCCGTGTCAAAACGATACTCAAAAAAAGTAAGCCTTTTCATGCGACTGTTTCATGTATGTCGCCATGTTCCGCGCCGAAAGGGGAAAAGAGAAGACATTCGTTTTTTTTTTTTATAAGTAGATACGGTCTCGTGTGTTTCTTACTTTTCTGCGTGACACACTGTAGTGGTATTCCGATGTTCCCTTTCTTTTTTTTTTTTCCACCATCATCATCATTCACTTGTTTGCGTGTTCCATGTCAACATTTTCCCAGAAATACAGAAGTATCCCACTCTGAAAAATCTTTAAACTCAACCTCTCAAGTCAAATATTTGCAAGTTTTTTTTGAGTAGCGCTGAAACACGCGTTTGTGCAGCTGCAACTTCTTAGAAAGCCACTAATTGGCGCCAATGCATGAATTTGCGTCTGCTGGTGCCTCGTTTCCGAAGACCTTTGCTATGGTTTGCCATTGTTCTCTTTCTACAGGGTCGATTCTCGTGCTTTGATGTGCAGCACAATAATGCAATCTTTGCCAAATCGTTTTCTTCCACCAACTTCTTTTCACTTGTTCTGCCTTTTTTTATCTTAATATTAATAATAATAAAAAAAAACATACTACAAAAAAAATCACGGTTGCATCCCATTGATATTTTTTATGCCTCACCTTGTAGTTGCGTTTACGCATCGCTGCTACCCCCCTAAGTATCTTTTCTAGTTTCGTTTGTTTTGTCGCATTTTGCTTAAAGTGCCACTGAAGATTGTGCTTTGTTGTAACAACTTTTCATTCAGTCTCAAAAAAAAAGTGCCTTCTCAGGATCGTCAGCATCTGAATACGACAGAAGTGTTCGTGCTGAATCGAAAATAAGAAAAAACCTAAGAAGAAGCTGTCGCTTTTTATCTCTCAACCCAAACGTTGCCTTTCATTTGCTGCGGTACCAGTATTTTTTTTTTTTTTTTGCACCTTTCGTTTTGTTGTGTTGCCGTCTCTCTTCTAGTTTCAGCTTTATACAAACACACACCCACCCACTCACCATTACCGCTACCTGTTTTTTTTTCCTTTCGATTTATTAGCATAGCTCCTAGTGCGGCTGTCTTCTCTTTTTGTTTCAAAGTGATTCATACCTATAAGCCAGAGAAAAAAATCATTGATTCACATCTACATACAACCTATCCATACGAAACCACAGAAGTATTAACAGCAGTGCGATGAACTTCACGCAGCAGCTGTGGTCGGTGAAGGAGTGGGGCCGCGTGATGGCGACGGGCAGCGAGTACGTCTCCATCGTGCACGAGGCCACAAACGAGGAGAAGTGGGGCCCGACGGGTGCGCAGATGGAGGCTGTCTGCAAGGCCTACCCCCGTGGTGGCCAGGAGATCCTCAACGAGCTGCGCAGCCGCCTCAACAACCGTGACAAGGCGTGGCGGCCGTGCTACAAGTCGCTGCTCGTGCTCGACTACCTGGCCCGCAACGTTGCTGACCGCTACCTGCCCGAGATCTGCGCGCTGGTGCCGCTCATGCGCACCATCTCCACCAGCTTCTACTACACAAACCCCAAGGGCATCGATCACGGCGTGTCCGTCCGCGAGCGGGCGAAAAAGCTGGCAGAGCTGCTGAGCGACGGCCTGCAACTGCGCGAGGAGCGCGTGATTGCGGCGCAGACGCGGGAGAAGCTGGCGCACAACGCCAGCGAGGGCGGCGGCCCGCAGAACTACGGCGCGTACGGCGGCGCCGGCAACGCGTACGGCGGCGGCTACGGCGGCGGCGGCTACGACCGTTACGGCGGGGGCGGCAACCGCGATCGCTACGGCGGTGGTGGCCGCGAGCGGGATCGCTACGGCGGTGGTGGCCGCTCTGACGGTTACGACGCGTACCGGCCGTCCTCGGCGCAGGCCCAGGCGGCGCCGTCGCGGCCGCGCACGAAGGAGGAGCAGGAGCGCTACGACATGGAGATGGCGCTGAAGATGCAGCGGGACGAGGAGCGCCGCGCCGGTGTGTCGGCGGAGCAGCTGGAGGAGATGTACTCGAACAGGGTGCGGCAGCGCAAGACGGACGACCAGCAGCAGCAGCAGCGGAAGCAGCAGCAGCGCAGCGCCGACGACGACGACGACGAGGCGCTCGCCCGGCGGCTGCAGCAGGAGGAGGAGGACCGGGCGCGTCGTGAGGGCCGCTCGCTGCCCACGCTGCGGTCCGACTCGCAGACCGAGAAGGCGTCGAGCCCGACTCCCGCGAAGGCGGCGAGCCCGGCAGCGCCCGCCGCGGCGCCGGAGCCGGCGAAGCCGAAGCAGCCGGAGACCAGCGCGTTGGACGACCTCTTCGCGCCAGCCCCCGCCCCGCCGCAGCCGGCCGCACCCGCGAAGGCGGCGGACCCTTTCGATGCCTTCCTCGACTCCCGCTCCTCGCAGCCACCCCAGCAGCAGCAGCAGCAACCGAACCCATGGGGCCAGCCGCAGCAGTCGCAGGCTCCGGCTAACCCGTGGGGACAGCCGGCGCAGCAGTCTCAGCCGCAGCAGCCGTCGGGCAATAGCAGCTGGAGCCAGCCGCCGCCGCAGCAGAACCCGTGGGGGCAGCCTCAGCAGTCGCAGCCGCAGCCACCTCAGCAGCAACAGCAACAGAACCCATGGGGCCAGCCGCAGCAGGCCCAGGCTCCGGCTAACCCGTGGGGACAGCCGGCGCAGCAGTCCACGCCTCCCCAGCAGCAGCAGAAGCCAGCAGACCCGTGGGGCCAGCCGCAGCAGTCAGGCAGCAACTGGGGCCAGCCTCAGCAGCAGCAGCCGCCCCAGCAGAACCAGTGGAGTCAGCCTCAGCCACCGCAGCCGCAGCAGCCGTCGGACCCGTGGGGGCAGCCGCCGCCGCAGCAGTCGGGCGGCAACTCCTGGGGCCAGCCGCAACAGCAGCAGCAGTCGGGTAGCAGCTGGGGCCAGTCCTCCGCGCCGCCGATGCAGAACTCTGGCAACTGGGGTCAGCCCCCGGCAGCGGCCACGACCACGGCGCGCGTCAACGGCGGTGGAAACAACGCGGGAGATGACATGTGGGGCACGCTGAACCAGTTCGCGAACCAGCAGCAGCGCAAGTAGACGCGCGGGGCCTTGCCGTGACGCGCCCGGCTCTCTCCTTTATTAATTGTTATTATACACTTGAAAAAAAATCTTTAGCCAACCAATCACATTTCTTGTTGATGGAAAAAAAGCTGCAGGGTTGCGCGTTTGCGAAGAGCTCCGATGAACGCGTTTACTTGTTTCCGCGGCACGCGCTTCTTTCCCTCGCTCTTTCCAAATCAACGCATGCCTCCACTTGCTCTAGCACGCAAACCGGGTCGTTTCTATTTGCTTCTTCTGGTTTTTTTTTTTTTTTACGAGCCGTTGGAGAGGCGAAGGCTGAGAATTGATGTGGTGGTGGCTAACGATAATTGTCAACTTTGATTTTTTTTTTTTGGTAAGCATTCTTCTCCGTCTTCACTACTTGTTTTCGTTTCTTGCAGAAACGAAACCTTTTTCTTTTTCTTATTTTAGCCGGCTCAATGACACTGTATCTTTAATTTTCTACTTTTTTTTTTGCTTTCTATTTCACGTTGCTTTCTTTTGTCGAGACAGTGGCGCAGCTAGGTTGCGAATTTCTTGTCGTTGTCTTTTCGTATTCTGGGGTTTGCTGAGGTGAAGAATTGTGTTTTTCTTTTTTTGTGCGTTTTGTTTGAGTTGAACCACGGACGCTTGTTGGTGAAAGCTATTGACTGTTTATCGAAAAAAAAAAACAATGTTAGAAAAAAGTTGTGTAAAAGGGAATATCAGACTGGAAATGACGTGCCATCGTGCGTCACCTTTAAGTGCCGTTGCCTGTTCGTCCCTAATCATTCAGGTTCGTGAGGTTTCTAACAGCGCGCTAGCAGTGGCGTAGTGCACTTTACGTCCTTTTCTCTCAATTTTAAGGAAAAAAAGATTTGGATGGCTTTGCAGCTATGTCTCCGCTTCCAAAGAAGAGTGTCATGCAGTATTTTTGTCGAAGTGTTCGTTTCAGCTCGAGAAGAACCAGTTTCTTCTAAAGTTGTTGCATCTTATTGCTTTGCGTGTGTTCGTTTCGAACAACGTGCCTTAAAGCTGCTCAAAGCTTTGATGTTGAGAACGCCTCTATTTTGGCATGCTTTTGATCAAGAGCAAAGTTTTTGTCTTGAATGTGCCTTGACTTTTCGTTTATTCTCTCCCCCATTTCTTTCTTGATTTGTCATCGAATATCCCCATCGTGTGTAAGTTTTTTCTGGTGCAAAATTGATTAAAAGCAGCGGAAATTTAGTTGCCCAACAACTTCATCCAACTGTGCGCAGTATTTTGCTCTTACCTCTCATCACCTTACCTAGCTAGTTACCGAGAAAAAAAAAAGGACAGTACATTTAGTAGGCTGTCCTTTTTCCATAACTGTAGCATAAAACTTTAAACCCTTCTAGTTTTCCTACATTTGTAGTTCTGCTGAATAGCACACTTTCCCTAGCAACACCTCTGCTTTAGCACTTTGACCTTCTCTACGCGAATTCTTTCCTAGTTCTTTTTTTCCCTTCCTGTCACAATGCTGCGCCGCACTCTTCTGACGCGTGGTCACGCCACGTCGAACCTGTTCGCGCCGCCGCACTCCGGTCGCTGGTTCAACCCGCCGCACCAGTGGACGATGAGCGACACCTTTGTTCCGGCCTTCTTCCTCGGCTTCTCGCCCATGGCCATCTGCATCTACCTCTACCACGCCGCGTACATGCCGCAGTTCTCGCACTACCAGGAGAAGAACTACTACCCGGCGCAGGTGTATACGAAGGAGTTTATCCACAAGTACAAGCGCCTGGAGCGCTGGCGCTGGTACTAGAAAAAAAAGGGAAAAGTCAAAATAACATTGTTAGCAGCGAAAGGGGCCCCGTCAGAGTACAGAAGCGAAGGAAAGAGAGGTGACGAATTGTGAGCAATGCACCTTAGGTTTTCAATCAGTACTCTACTTCTCCATCAGCTACGTAGATATTGTTACTGAACTTTGATACCTCTTCACCGTTAGCAATCACTTCAGCCTTGTCTTCCTTTGTGTTCCCCTTTTCCCTTCTGGAGCTATTTTTTTTTGTTGTTTCCCGTTCTTTTGTTCTTGCTTTTTTTTTTTTTTGTTTGTTTGCTGTGTATGTGCACCGCTGTGCTTGTGTAGTACAAAAAAAAAAACAAACAAAAGGTAACTGCTGCTCGGTGCGCCGTTCTAACATTTAGTGTTGAGACATGGCGGCGCCTCAAAGCGCGAGCGTGTTCGTTGGTTTTAAGAAAAAGAAATGGGTGTTCCTCTTCTAACCGTAAAAAATCTCATAAAATTCTAGACAGAACTCGGCTACGAAAAGTAAATAGCAGGTCAGTAGTTCAAAAAAGTTTGCGGTTTGTACTGCTGCACACAATGCAAGGTCAAATTCTAAATAACTCTCTTTTTCATGCATTTTTTTTCTTCCTCTGCTTCTTTGCCATCATGGGCGACGCCTATACACGCTTGTCACAATACGACAATTCGCGGATAACAAAAAGCACACTTTTACTTTGGACCTTTTCTCCAAACATTACGCAATATTCGTCATTTGAACGGTCATTTTTTTCTTTTTGGATGAGTCTCGATTGCGAGGGTGGCGGCGCGCCGTGCGTGGAGTGCGGTGAGTTCGACTTTCTCCCGTACACGTGCCCGCACTGCCACGGCGTCTTCTGTGCGGCGCACACGTCCTACCACCACGTACCAGCATCCTCATCACCAACGCCATCGCTAGCCCCGCTGTGTGTGCCGCCACCGCCACCACCTTTGAATACGTCCACCACCACTTCTCCTTCTGCAGGGAAAAGCAGCAGCAACACCACTGCACACATTCGCTGCGTGGTATGCCAGTCTTTTCCCTGTGTGCTCACCCCGTGCCCGCAGTGTGGGGAGTCGTACTGCGCCGCCCACCGCTTCCATGGACACGAGGATGCCGCGCTGCGAGAGCGAATGCGCGTGCGGGGCGAGCGCTCGCACGGTGGCACTGCAGCCAGTGGTGACGCACCGAGTGCCTCCCCCGCGGAGTCTCTTCAGGCCGTCTGCGCTCCGTTCACCGCCGCCCACCCGCTCACGCTGGCGCCGACCGGGTACCAGAGTCGCCGGATGGATCTGCTTGCAGTGATTCTCTGCCTCAAACCATCCGCACTATCCGCAGCAAGCGAGCAGGCCGTAACGGGCGGAGATGAAGACGGGGCAACGGCGTGGTCGTGCGCTGCCGTCGCCGTGTGCAGTCTGCTCGTGGCGACGGAGATGTCCGTCGGCCAGTTGCGGGATCGTCTGGAGAGCTTTCTCGCTAGCACACAAGACGGCGCAGTGCCATCAACGTCCGCTTCGTCTTCATCATCTGCTGAGCAGCTCTTGAAGTCTATGCGCACCTCGCTGTACTCTGTTGTCCCCACACTCGTCACAACAGCCACTCATGAACCAGCGACGTCGTCGCCGCAGTCTTCTCGCGGCCGTCCACGTCTCTCTCTGGTGCCGCTGTCGTCGGAATCTATTGTCCGCCACGCCGCCATCGTCAACGCCGCCGTGGTGCTTCTGGCTTTCCCCGCAGACAGCGCGCATGCCGAGGCCGCCGCGGCACCATCGGTGTGCGCCATTCTCTCAAAGTTTTTGTACCCGACGGGGAGTGCATCCGGTCCTGCGCGAGATGATCGCGTCCGCGCGCTGAGCACGCGGCTGTACCTGCAGCACCAGCAACTTGTCCGTCAGCAGTCCGCGTCCGCGAAAAAAGCGGAGGAGAAAGAAAACACTTTGCTGTCGCCAACAACAGCGCAATCCGATGCAGAAGTGGGGAGTGCCACTGCAGCATCCCCTCCACCACTGCCAGGAGAGGTCGTTGCACCCGCGTCTAATGAGGCGAAGTGGACGCCCACGACGGCTGCGGTGTGGCCCTTCCGGCACCCTCCTCCGCTCAACAAGTTTGACTTTTTTAACTCGAAGATGGCTCCGTGCGGCGTGAGCGCCGTCCGGCCTGCTGCGGCGCCGCGCGTTGTGGTGGCGCTGTATGTGGCCGATGCCGCGCTTCCCTGCGCGGTGAAGCCGATGTGCGTCGCGCTGGGCAAGGAGTGGCCGATGGCGCGTGTGGTGGACCGCCTGCGCGAGGAAGCGGTCGAGCAGCAGTGCGGACCGCACCGCGCAGCTGCGACGGCGCTGCTTAAAACGTTTGCGCTGTACCGACTTGGTCAAACAGCCGAGCAGGCGGTAGAATGCTTGAGTGGTGGTGGTGCGCCTGCGGTGCCGCTGCAGAGTGGTGATGTGTTGGTGCTGCTGTGCCCCTCAGAGCCGTCTGGTGGGCTGGCGGCGCTGCAAGTGGAGCTCCAACGCTTGCACGCCCTGACTGGCAAAGAGAAGCAGGCCCTCAAAGCGGACCAGATCAAGCGGTGCACCGTGATGTAGCACAAAACAAAAGCACGCAAACAAAAAAGAAACAAGCAACTAAAAGCGAATTAGGTTTTTACGAACGACATTGACTTTACTGTTTGTCGATAGAATTTCATCTTTTATGCTCTCCAAGCAAAAGCAGCAGATACACTTCCTTTTTCTTGAAGCGATGCGGTGAATTCAAAGCATCCAAGTCTTCTGCTTTTAACCGACGTAGCTGACCTTCTTCAATCGTATCGGACTCTTCATTTACCTCCATTTCTTCTTTAATCGAACACTACATGAACAGTACTTTTCATTAATAGAGACATAGCTGCCCCTCGCAACACGCAAAACCAAACCAAAAAGCATTTTGGCTGGCTACACGCAACCACTGATCAAGACAAGTGTGTGCCTGACAATGTCGGACGCCGTGGTGCGAGCGGAGAGCGCGCTGTTCGCCTACATCACCGCCCTCCACACCGCCCTTCACGTGGCCGCCGAGGACGCCCTGCCGCAGAGTTTGTGGGACGGCGATGCTGACAACACCGGCTGCAACGGTGAACGAGAAGGACAGAGCATCGCTCCAGCGGAGGGTGGCAGTTCGGAGGCGATGCCGGACACACTCCTGCAACGTGTCGAGCGGGAGACGGCACAGGAAAAGCACCGCATTCGCGAGTTGCTGCGCCGACACGTGACGCCGCAGCAGGCAGCGCTGCGAGCGGCGATTGTGCAGCTCGGCGGCGGCCAAGATGCAAAAGGGAACATATTGGACGTTCCGGTAGCGACGTTGGATGAGGAAATTGCGGCTGCTGCGGCGGAGAGCGCGGAGCTGGGGCGGCGCATGGTAGAACTATACGACGAGGCTGCCGAGCTGGCAACCCGCATAGAGGCGGAGGTAATGAACACCACCGTGCCATCGCTGTGAGGGAAAAGGCCGATGGATGAACGGGCTTGTCACTGCGCATTCTTTTTTTTTTCCTTTTTTAGGCTCACAAGTTGAGCTCCTCGATTGATTCTGCTAATTAAAAATACTCATTTAAAAAAGGAGTTCTGTAAACAACAAAGGTCATAAATAAAGAAAATTAGCTTGAGCGCGTATGGGGGATGAAGAGCTGTTTAGCGTCACGCAATCAAAGTTTTGTCAATTCTTGATTGTAGGCCCTTTTGTTTTCGTTTGGAAAAACACGTGAATGCAACTTGCGCGTATGCGTCTCTTCAGTCTTAACTCTTGCATTATCCCACCTTCTCCACCTTTTCTTTCCACCAATCACGTGCACACACCCACGCACTCATCCGCTGAAGCTTCGCTGCTATCGCGACCGTTCTGCCACCTCATCCTTGCTCACGGCAGCCATGCGCGCGTGTTCGCTGCTGCGCCGCGGCCGCATGGAACTGGAGCCGTGGATGGGCGTCAGCTGCTACCCGGTGGGTCCTTCCATGGTCGGCGGTGTCCCAAGCATCCGCTCCGGCTACGACCACCACAAGTTCATCCGCCCCCAGCGCCCATTGCGTGCCATCGGCCTCGACAAGCCGCTGCCGCCGGTCCTCTTCAACCGCATGGACCAGATTATCCTCATTGAGAACGCACTGGCGCTGCAGCGCACGGAGAACCAGATCTCTGTCACGCTGTCCCAGCTGTCCATCGGCATCCGCAACGCGGAGAACTTTCTCGAGAAGCACCTCATGAACAAGGAGCTGCGGCCGTCGCTGCACACGCTGTGGTTCCACGAGAATGGCCTGCGCGAGAACTCGCACGTGCTGTCGAGCCTCGGCGCGCATCACCTGGTGCCGCTGTTCAGTCTGGTGAGCTACGACGTGGACCGGGGGAAGATGACGATGCATCAGGCAGAGGAGCTCTACGAGGAGCTGATGGACATTTCGACGGCGCAGCCGAAGATTGTGCAGCGCGAGCTGGCCAATCAGATGGTGCGGGTGTACTGCTTGCATGACGAGTACGACAAGGCGATTGGCGTGATTGATGAGATGCGTGCCAAGCACATTCGCCGCACCTTTGTCACCTACGCCCCGCTCTTTCGAATGATTCGCATGAAGGAGGACGTGGAGAAGCAGATGGAGCTGCTGGACTACATGTATAAAGCGGAGGGTGGCCGGCTGCCCAAGTTTTTGTACATTGATCTGCCACGCATGCTGTACATGTTTGGGGTGTTCATCCGGTACAACTGGATTCCCATCAACGTGCTGTTCACAATGATGGTGACAGCCATTTTTCTGCGTTGGATCAACTACGCCTCCTGGTAGCGGTGTGGATGATATACCTAGCTTTGTTCTTTGTTGTTGTATTTGTGGAGGGCTTCATCGCCATCAACATAAACACAAGGTTTTTTTTTTTTTGCTGTTTCTCCGAGTGCACGTCTGCTCAAACTTATAATCTCACACAGTCTTCCCATTAACGTTAAAAACAAAAACGGAGAGTAAAATGACAATTTTCGACAATGTCTTGTTAACTGCTTATTTCTTTGCTTCAGATGATGTTGCTGGTGGTTAGCACACTGGAGTGGATGGCCGAACAAAAGCTCATTCTACTCATTCCGCAAACACAAGGACATATTTTGCGTTCATGCTGCGTTCCCCCTTTCTACTCTGAGAACGTTGCGCATGGTGAACACATGTTTAAAAGCGCAATAGAAAGTGAGAATTGTACGTCGGCTCCGGTATTTTTTTCGTGTTTGCTCTCAATTATTGTCCTTTTTTTTTCTCTCTTTTCTTTTTCTGTCGTCCTTTTTGTCTCCCACTCCGTTTGCACTCTGTCCTCAGTGCCTGAACAGCACGAACACCAACAACAACAAAAAAAGCAGTGCTCGTCTCACCGACGTACACATCTGTTTTATCTTCCTTTTTTTCTTTTTCTTCTCATAACTATTTTTTTTCTTATTCTTAATTCTTTGCCATGTCGTCGCGCTCGTCGCACTACAGCGCCAAGTCGCTTTCCTCGTCGGCTGGTGAGACGGCGGTCACGAGCCACAGCACCGGCTCCTCCAGCCGCCACCGCCGCGCCGGTGCCATCGGTATTCACGAGCCGCGTGCGCCACCGGTGAAAATGTCGGCCCCCGAAAGGCTGCAGCTCATCCGCAACTCCATCACGCGGCTGCAGTACATCTGCGAGCGGCAGTACCACACCGCCGCGCTCGACCAGGCCGCCGAGGCCTCCGTGACCGCCTTCTTCGACCGTCTGCGCAAGAAGCTGTCGAGGCTGGAGTTCAGCCGCAGCCACACCGGCACACCGGAGAGCGGCGGCCCGCAGCAGCTGCAGTACATCGGCAAGGAGGTCGGGCAGCTCATGACGACGGCCAAGGAGGTCGTCAAGGACACGGAGCGCAGCAGCGCGGCGGCGACGGCGGTGTACGAGGGCATGCAGCACCACCACGTGCAGGAGGCGATGGCAGAGCTGGAGGAGCTGTCGTCTCTCGTGATGTCGAAGCCTGCTGACCAGCTCAGCCGCGTCAACGTCGACCTGCTCGCCGACCTCGTCGCCTTCCACATTGACGAGTTCGACGCCTTCATGGCGCAGCGCGTCGAGGCTTTTGTGCGTGAGATGCAGAACGAAGGCGCCTTCTACACCGGTCCCGTTATGACGGACGCCTCGCAGAAGGCTACCCCGATTGGCGTGTGCTCGGCGGTGCTGCTGGACGTGGCCGTCGGCGTGCGGCCGGGCCGCAACGCCCGCATCGTCATCGACCACGCGCGCCATCAGGTGCGCAAGGTGGAGAACCGCCTGCATGCGGCGGACATCGCCTTGCAGGAGTATCAGCCCGCCTCCGACGCGGAGCGGCAGCAGTGCGAGTCGCAGAAGCGCGAGTACGTCATCATGAAGGACCGCGTCAGCCACGCCCTGCGCGAGCTGGAGCGGGTGCAGCTGTCGTGGGAGGAGGAGGAGCAGGTGACCTTCACCCGCGCCGCGTCCGGCAGCCACGACCTCGCCGCGCTGGTGCAGGGGAAGCGGCTGCGCGAGGCCGAGGTGATGGAGGAGGTGCAGCGCCTGCACGACCAGACCATCCACGCCTGCCTCCCCTTCGCCACCCCGCAGTACCACCGCCGCTACGGCGAGACGTACAGCCAGCCCTGCCACATCCGCCTCGGCTTCCACTTTTTGCCCGACGCCACGACCGCGGCCGAACTCGCCCTCGCCGCACCACCGCCGCCGCCCTCGTCTTCGTCATCATCGTCGACCGCCGCCGCGCCAACGCCCGCGGTGCTGCTGCACACGCTGTCGACGGAGTTCTTCGCCCTCATGCGGCAGCTGCGCGTGGCACCGGCGGACTACGCCACCTTCTCCTACCTCGTCCCCAGCAAGGAGCAGTACTGGGTGAGCTTTGCCGAGTTCCCGGAGATGGTGAAGGGGGCCCGCTGCGCCTTGCGCGACGTGGACGCCCGCCTGGACCACTTCCGCGCGTTGGAGGAGCAGAAGGAGGTCGGCGCGTACTTCATCATGAACGGCGGCGAGCGCATTCTGCGTGCGCTGCTCATGCAGCGCTGCAACGTCCCCATCAACATCTTCCGCGAGAAGTTCACGACGCAGGGCCCGCACTTCTCGGCGAAGGCCGTGGTCATCCGCTGCAAGCGGCCGAGTGGGCTGACGGCGCAGAATTACTTCTACTACACCACCACCGGCGAAGTCATCTTCTCCTTCGCGCGCAAGGTCGTCTGGCACCTGCCCGTGCCGTTTCTGCTGAGCGCGATGAGCACGCAGAACACGTCTGCGGTGGAGCTGCAGCGGCTGCTGACCATCGGCATGCCCGAGGGCACCCACGCCGCGCGCGTCGAGGCGCTGCTGCAGCACCACCGCCAGAAGCCCTACGGCGACCTGCGCAGCTTCCTCGACTACATGACGGTGCTTGGCCGCATGTACCGCGAGTACCACCAGAACTCCTCCACCTTCCACTTCCTGCCGCTCTACACGAAGGGCACGACGTGCCAGCACGACGCGTGGTACGGCATGTTCATGCTGCGCCGCCACATCCTCCCGCACCTCAACTGCCCTGACGTCGCCACGCCGGACTTGGCGCCGGACGCGACGCTGACGGAGATCGCGGCCTGGCTGCCGCCGGCGCTGCTGGGCGAGTTGGACCGAAAGTTTGATGCAATGATCGCCATCACGCGGCAGCTGTACGGCTTCATTGACGGCGTGGTGGAGCACCAGGGCAACGACGTCCCGGCCTACCAGGAGCTCTTCACGGTCTCGCAGGTGCTGATGGGGGCCTTCGAGGTGTGCCTGAACCGCTACATGCGCTCCTTTGTGTACCGCCTGGGCCGGCACCTGCCCGCCGCGCTCTTCAAGCGCATCCTGAGTCTGCGCAGCCTCGGCGCGAGCGATTCCGAGGATGTCCTGCGGCAGGTGCGGCAGTTTGTGGACTACTGCGGCCGGCACAGCGGCGGCGACCCGCTCGACCAGCTGAAGCGGCTCCTCGTCACCGGCAACCTCAACCTCGACCGCGAAGAGGATTTCTACTGCCCGCAGACCTCCGGCTGGGTGGTCATGGCCGAGCATCTCAACTTCTACCGCTTCTTTGAGCAGCTGCGCTGCGTGCACCGCGGCAAGACGATTGCCGAGATGCGCTCCAGCGAGGTGCGCAAGTACCCGTGCGAGGCTTACGGCTTCATCTGCATGGTGCACAGCCCCGACGGCGAGGACTGCGGCGTGCTGAACCACCTGAGCGTCTCGACGATTATGTCCACCTCGCCCACGCCGGCCGACGCGGCGCAGCTGCGGGCGATGGTGGCGGCGGCGGTGCCGACGGTGCGAAGCCGCACGACGGCGTGCCCGGTCGTGGACCGGCTCTACAAAACGGTGCCGGTGTGGGTGGAGGGGGAGCTGCTGGGCTACCTCACCCCTGCCGAGGCCGAGGCGGCGGCGTTGGCGCTGCGCCAGCAGAAGGCGCTGACGCTGCGCTCGCAGGTGCACCTCACCGGCGTGGTGCGCCGCAAGGACGCGTCGACGCTGCACACGCTGGAGATTGTCTACGTGGCGCCGCACAACAAGGACCCGGCCGGGCTCTACGTCTTCTACGACTGTGGTCGACTGATGCGGCCGGTGCAGCAGCTCGAGTCGACGGTGCGCCGGGACGCGTCGCACCTGCCCTTCCCGCTCGTCTTTATCGGCACGTGGGAGCAGAGCTGGATGGACGTCGCGGCGGTGCCGAGCGACCCGCTGGACGCCGTCGTGCAGCTGAATCGCAAGTACACGTACATGGAGCAGAACGGCACCAACCTCATCTCCCTCACCTCGACGACGATTCCCTTCTTCGAGTACAACTGCTCCCCGCGCAACCTCTTCCAGTGCGGGCTGAGCAAGCAGTCCTCCGGCACGCAGCTGCAGGCGCTGGCGTGGCGTAAGGAGGCGAAGCTCTTCCGCACCTACTGCCCGCAGCGCTACATCAGCCGCACGCTGCCGATGGACTACTACGGCCTCGACGACGTCAACCTCGGTGTCAACGCCGTCATCGCGATTTTGGCCTACACGGGCTACGACATGGATGACGCCGTCATCATCAACAGCACCGCCGCGCAGCGCGGGATGCTGACGGCCGGCATCACGGTGGCCAAGATCGTCACCGCGTCGGGCAAAGGGACGGACAAGGACGACGTGTTCGTGTTCCACAACCTCCTCTCGACGGGCGAGCGCTTCACCGGGGAGCTGGAGGCGAACGGACTGCCGCCGAAGCGCGCCAACCCGAAGAACGACACCTTCTCCTTTGACCGCGATCACAAGTACCCGGGGCTGCGGGACAACAACGACGTGTACTGCTGTGCGAAGCGGGTGGAGCGGGTGGACCCCTTCACGAACAAGACCGTCTACGAGTACACCCGCCACCACGCGACGAAGTGGCGGCACTTTGACAAGGGCGAGGACGCGTGGGTGCAGCAGGTCATCCCGCTCGTCTTCAGCGGGCCGGACCCGACGTCTGTGCTCATGATCTTCCGCATTCCCCGCCCGCCTGCCGTCGGCGACAAGTTCTCGTCGCGCCACGGGCAGAAGGGCACGCTGCCGATGCACATCCGCTCGCACGACCTGCCCTTCTCCACCGCCAGCGGCATCACCCCGGACGTCATCATCAACCCGCACGCCTTCCCGTCCCGCATGACGGTCGGTATGGTGCTGGAGATCATGACGGCGAAGGTGGGCGCGGTGGAGGGCCGCTTCATGGACCACAGCGCGTGGGCGACGGTGGACGAGCAGCCGCGCGTCGCCGAGGTGATTGGTGACGCGCTCAGCAAGGCCGGCTACAACCGCTACGGTCGCGAGCACCTCATCGACGGCATCAGCGGCGAGGAAATGATTGCCGACGTCTTCATGGGCATCTGCGGCTACCAGCGGCTGCGGCACATGGTGAGCGACAAGTGGCAGGCGCGTGCCCGCACGGACGCCCACACGTACCGCGCCGTGACGAAGACGGGGCAGCCGGTGAAGGGCCGCAAGCGGCACGGCGGTGTCCGCGTGGGCGAGATGGAGCGTGACGGCCTGCTCTCCCACGGCATCAGCGAGGTGGTGGTGGACCGCCTGCTGCACGTGTCCGACAAGACGAAGGCCTTTATCTGCCCCAAGTGCGGCAGTCTCCTCTCCATCTACGAGCGCCACGCGACAGAGTACGGGACGTGGCGCACCTGCCGCTTCTGCGGTGCCGGCGCGGACGAAAGCACCGACTCGATCGCGATGGTCGAGATCCCGCAGGTGCTGCGGCTGTGGGCCGCGGAGCTGACCAGCATCGGCGTGCGTGTCGTGCTGAAGACTTCGGAGCTTTCTGACTTTGCGTGAACGGCGCTTTGATGGACTAGTGCTGTTTCTGGTGTGTTTTTATCTACGATTAAATTTTTTTTTCTGTTTCTTGGCGCTTTAATGTCGTTGCTAGTGGAGTAACTTTTTCTTCTTTTTGATGTGTTACCTTTGTCGAGATTTTTGATCTGAATGTTTGTAGTTTGCTCTTTTTTTTTTCCAAACTGTTGCTTTGATGAAGAGTAATGCGCTCCCGAACGTTTGAAACGCGCACGTTTTGATGTTTTTTTTTTCTGATGTGTTTCCGTTGAACCTCAACTTAAACTATTGAAATAATGTTAATGTTTCTAAGTCTCTTTCTCGTTTTACCTCGTCTAACATAATACCTTTTAAAAATCAAAACTTTAAGCAAGTACCTATAAAAGTAGCATTCGGCGCTGAAGTGGAATGGGCGAAAATTAGACCAGAGAAGAGAAGTTGCTCGTTTTCCTTGCACTGCCGTTTTTTCCTGACAGCAATTCTCCAAGTTTAAATGCCCAGATTTGATGCACCTGCAGGAACACCGGCGTGAATCAGCGCTTTTTAAAGCATGTAATAGCAACGGGTGTCGTGAATCAAACCAGCAGGAGCGATTTTCGAGCTTATCAAAACTAAATATTTGCTGTTTTCTGCTTAGGAAAGTTTTTTCTTTCTTCATCATGTCCAGTAATTTGCCCTTCATACTTCTCTCACTTTTCCCTTTCTTTGTGTCACAGCTGCAGGTTTGTATAAAACTCCTCTATACATTTTTTTTTTGTGGAAGCGGCGTTAAAGGCGGAGCTTTGGTTTGGTAAGCACGGAAAGGCATCTCCCCTTCGATCACTGAGTCGCATTGCTTTTATCCTCTCTGCTGTTCTCTCCTCGAGTAGTCCTTCACCACCTCTGTTGTTGTCATTATCGTATCGTGTTTTGTTGTTCCTTAGTGTGCTAATTAACAGCCTTTTTTTTTTTGCCTCTCCTTTCTGTTCGGTTGACCTGCAGCTTTTCAGCGCGAAGAAAAAAAACCTAGAAGAGTTCCGTGTTGCATCGCCAGCGTTAGCGAAGCTTCATTTAGGGAGTACTGCTTGTTTCTGCGCCGTTGTTTTCAAGTTACGTTTACAACAACAAAAACAAAAGAAAAGAAAAAGAGCAGTAGAGGAAAGGAGATGCTGACGCGTCGACGCAACGCAAATCAGCGTCGCGGCCCCACCGCGGCTGCGGCACCCAGCACCGGTGCCGCCAACGCCTCCCCCACCTCCGCCAGCGGGCCCTCCCCCCTCACCACCGTTGGCACGAGCGGCGGTCCGTCCCGCGGCTACGAGGCGCAGGCGTCTGCCGCCCTCGAGGAGGTGATCGCCGAGCGCGTGGCCGCCTTCGCTCCGTCGGACCTGCCTTCTCTGGTCAACGACGATGCCATGGACGAGGCGAGCGGCGGCGTGGGCACGTCGGAGGACGTCACGCTGGTCGAGGGCACCACCCGCTACCGCGTGCGCATCACCCAGGCTGTGCTGCTCATGTACCTGCACATCGGCAGTGACCCGCCGGACTTCCCCCGCGTGGAGCCGTGCGCCAAGACGGAGTGCTGGGTCGACCCCATGGTGGCCCACGTCGCGCAGTCGGCCCACCGCTCCGGTCGCGGCGGCGGCGGTGGTGGCGGCAGCGACAGCATCGCGGAGCTCCTTGAACGGCAGTACCGCAACGTGCTGCGTGACGACGTGAACGTGATGCGCGTGGTGGAGGCGAGCCTCGAGGTGTCGCGCGGCGCCCTCGTGAAGAGCCGCCGGATGGCCCGCGACGGCCGCATTTTGATTCACTACAACGGCCACGGCATGCCGCGGGCGACGGAGCTGGGCGAGGTGTGGATGTTCGACAAGGAGCGCACGCACTACGTGCCGCTCAACGTGACGGAGATGGCCGAGCTCGCGGACACGCCGGCGCTGTACATTTTCGACTGCAACTCCGCCGGCTCGCTGCTGCAGCGGTGGTGCAAGGACCGCCTGCAAGAGCGGCGCCCGCACGACCTTTTCATCTGCGCCTGCAGCCCAGGCGAGACGCTGCCGCTGAGCCCCGCCCTGCCGGCCGACCTGCTCACGTCCTGCCTGACCACGCCGCTGAAGATGGCGCTGGAGTGGTACATCGGCTTCTCCTACCACGCGCTGCTGCTGCCGCACGTGACGACGGACATGATCCGCAACATCCCGGGCGACAATAACGACCGCAAATCGCCGCGCGGGGAGCTGAACTGGATTTTGAACGCCGTCACGGACACGATCGCGTGGTGCACGCTGCCGCCGGCGCAATTTCACTACCTCTTTCGCCAAGACACGGCGGTGAAGGGCATCTTCCGCAACTGCATTCTGGCGGACCGCCTGCTGCGGGAGTCCGGCTGCACGCCGATGACGTACCCGGCGCTGTCCGAGGAGGCCCACCTGCACTCCATGTGGGAGGTGTGGGAGTACACCGTGGACAAGTGCGTGAGCCAGCTGCCGCGGCTGCTGGCCGCCGGTGACGGGGCCGCGGCGTCCTACGAGCCCTCGACCTTTTTCGACGACCAGCTCACGGCCTTCGCGGTGTGGGTGGAGTCCGGGGACATGTCAGAGGTGCCGGAGCAGCTGCCCTGCGTGCTGCTCGCGTTGACTCAGGTGCTCTACCGGGTGCGCGCCTTCACGCTGCTGGCCAAGTACCTCGACTCCGGCCGCACCGCTGGCAAGCGCGCGATCCTGTGCGGCATCCTGCCCTACATGAGCAAGCTGATCACGCAGGCGCCGGAGGTGTTTCTCATTGTCACGGTGCTGTGGATGCAGGTCATCCGCGCCGACCCGGCGGAGGGCTGCAGCGAGATGCAGAAGAGCCAGTGCGAGAAGTACTTCACGAGCCTCCTGAAGCTGGACGAGGCGACCACCACCATCGAGTACGTCGAGTACGGGCAGGTGGTGAACTACGCCCGCCCGGACTCGCCCTTCACCAGCAACGGCAACCTCAGCGGCTCAGCCGCCGTCAGCGCGGCACCGCGGCTGAAACGGTCGGAGCTGAACCCCCGCGCCGCCGGCCTCACCAGCTCCGCGAGCCTTGACGCCATCTCCGACGGTCCGGATCAGCAGCCGCAGCCGTCGCAGCCGCTGCAGCCCGTCCGCTCCCCGCGTGCGGAGCCGCCGCAGCCCGCGCAACCTGTGCCGGTTGCGGCTCCGAAGCTGGTGAGCGTGGCCAGCCATCTTGTCAACCCGGGCCACACGGTGTACTTTCTCATGAAGGACGTGCACCTGTCGCGCTGCAAGAGCATGTCGTGCTACGTGCTCTGCCAGTTTCTGCAGCGTGGCGAGCGGCAGTGCATCCTGTCGTGGAACAACCGGCTGCTCAACGCGGCCTTCCCGTGCCTGTCGTCGCCGCACGCGGAGCTGCGCTCGTGGGCGTGCCTCGTCCTCTCGCGGCTCTTTCTCGGCCTGCGCCACGCGAAGAGCTACGCGTCGAAGGAGTGCGCGTCGCGGGTGGACCTCTTCACCCGGCTGCTGCAGGACCGCTCGCCCGTGGTGCGCAGCTCGTGTGTGACGCTGCTCGCCAGCATCGTCGGCATCCGCGTCGACCTTCTCCCGCAGGAGCAGCAGGTGCGCCGTCTGCAGATGGAGAAGTCGCTGCTGATCAAGCTGCGCGAGTACGTCTTTGACGCCAGCGTCAACGTCCGCGAGGAGCTCATCTTCTTCTGCTGCCAGGTGCTCTACGCCTACCGCGGCGTCCTCTCGCCCGGGCACCGGGAGAAGATCTCCGAGTACGTGCTGGAGGTGGGCCAGCAGGGTGGGCGGTGGGCGCTGGAGGAGGCGGAGGTCGGCGTCAAGTCGCAGCTCAACGCGGCGCGGCCGACCGTCAGCTCGATGTTCGACGACACCGTCGTCTTCGAGACGTCCTTCCTCACCGCTGACGACCCGATGCCGCCCACGCGCGAGGTGGAGGCGGAGAAGCTGACGGCGGCGGCGCTGCCGATGGTGGAGGGCCTCCTGCACGACGCGGCACTGCTGCTGTGCACGCTGTACTCCAACTGCGACGGCGCTTTGGTCAATAAGGCGCTGCGGGCCCTCGCGACCGGCGCTGCCCCGCAGTCGCAGCGCTTTGCCTCGGAGGCGCTCCGCACCATGTCGCGCGTGGCCTCCGTCGAGTCGGCTGACTTCTGGTCGGAGGCGGACCGCAGCCGTGCGACGTGGAACGCGGACATGATGAAGCAGCTCGTGCTGGACATGCGCGACCGCAAGCTGGAGCCGCACCGCCGCTACGCCTCACCAGACGGAAGTCCGGAGCCGAGGGCCGCCCACGCGGACGTCGATGCTGTATCAACGTTGGGGGCTGGCCATGTATCGGAGAGAGGGCACCGTGATCCGGTGAACGGGACAGCAGGTAGTAGTGGTGGCGGCGTTGTTGCCTCCGCTGCGACGGCAGGGGCACAGCCGTCCGCGTCTGCCTTCTCTTCCTCGCAGCACCGTCACGCGGAGGCGGAGCGTCATTTGGTGCTGCGCAGTGCGTTGAAGCCGGACACGGTCGTCTGCACGGCCTTCCGCGCTCTCGAGGCGTCCATGATCGTGGCGACGAAGAATCAGCGCATCTCGTACATCTCGTACGACAACTACAACTCGCAGCTGAACGTCCACAGCTTCCCGGTGCAGCTGTCCGGCCCGCTGCACGACCTGCACATCATCAACGACCTTTCAGAGCAGTCGGGTCTGCTGCTCGTCGACAAACGCGGCGGCTTCAGCCTCATGAAGGGCTGCTGGGACCCGAACACGGTCCCGACCGAGGCCGCCGTTTTCTCCGCCTGCCCGCCACCGCCGCCGAACCGTTGGCTGGATCTCAAGTCCGCCTACCGCAGCAGCTCCGCACTGCTCTTCTACGGCGGCCCCATCGGACCAGAGGGCGGCACCGCCATCCACATCGTCTCCCTCGCGGAGGAGCAGGTCGTGCAGCGGCTCAACGTGTCGGGCAACCCCGTCATGACGTCCCTCGAAACCCACACGACGCAGCGGGCCCTGCTCGCCGGCTTCGCGGACGGCGTCGTGCGCTACTACGACGACCGCCAGCGGCAGGGCCAGATGGGCGCCGTCGGGATGGTAAACTGCCGCCCGCCTGGGTCGTCGCTCGGAGCGGCGATGGAGGCGGTGGTTGGCGCCGGCCCAGTCGCCACGAACACGGGCTTCACAATCGCCGCCGCCACGCGCAGCGCCCTCTACGTCTTCGACGCTCGTAAGCTGAGCGAGCCGCAGCTGTGCGTGAGCAACCACGAGCTCTACTACGGCAACAGCTACAACCCGCACGCGACGGGCACTGCCTTGACATCGGCTGGCAGCGGCACGGGTCTGGACAGCTTCGGGTCACGCGCACCGTCGTCTCCTCCCCCGCCGCCTCCGTCGTCGTCGTTCTCCGGGGCCGCCGCTGGTGTGGCGCCCCGCATCACGCGCTGCTCCGTTGGCGTGCACACCGGGCTGGTCGGTCTGGCCTTCCAGAACAACACCTACGCCGCCTTCAACACCAAGGGCCTGATCCTGAACGAGCACCCGCTCACGGTGTCGGAGGGGCCAGAGGGGCAGTCCGCCGCAACACCGCACCAACAGCAGCAGCAGCAGCAGGGGCGGACATCGTCGCAGCCGATTCTCCCTGGCAGCTGCGTGGCGCACCCGCTGCGACCTTTGATGACCTTTGGCGGAGATTTGATGTTCCTGCAACTGTAACGTCAGCTCTGTTTCATTCGAAGGGCCTGAAGAAATTATTTTTTTGTTTCTGTTTTGAAGAGAGGACCTTTTACCTTTTCTCTTGTTCTTTGCGAGAGGCTCAAACGCTGGGGGAACGGCTTTGCAAGCATTCTGAGGTGGTTGATGAGCAAGTTTGTTGCCTTCACTTTCTCATTTCTGTTCTTTCTACTTGCTTTTTTTTTTTAAAAGGCATTAAAAAAAGCACAAAAAGCAATGATTGACGTTTGGCTCACACATGGGAAGGTTCAGAGTAAGGGAAGTGCAACGGCGCCGTTTGAAGTACTAGACAACAATGAAGCAATGCTTTTTTTTTTGTTGCTCGTTCTTTTTGTAATCTTCACAACAACGGCAAACATCGAAGCAAACGTAGCTTTACTCGCTTCAACACTCTTCCAGCTTTGTTTTCGACGCTTGTTTTCGTCGGAGTACTTCGTATCACTTCTCAAAGCTCGCACAGCCGAGTTCGTCGCCAAATTTGGGATGAAAATCACCGATCTTTCCTTTCTTTACTTCGCCTCCTCACCTCCGTTTCCATTTCATGTTTCGTCCTCTGTTCTTCTTTAACGCAATTTTGTGTGCGACAGCAATAGAAAAAGCCTTCGGTTCTTCGAAGTCAGACAATCAGATGTACTGCTACTAAAAAAAAATTATATTGTCTGCTCCCTTTTCAGCGCACACTGTAGATAAAATTGCACAACAACTTCTGCTGGTCTCTAAAGAAACTTTGCTTTTCATTTTTACTTCGAAGGGTTTCGATCCGTTCTCAACACCCCATTTCTTTTTTTTTTTTAATCCTTTTTTATTTTAATTATTTGTTATGTCTTCATTAGCTGGGCGACGCATGTCTCGCAGCGGAGGCGGCAACGATGACGACAACGACGAGTGGGAGCTAATCGATGACGTGGAGGTCCCGCGTGGCATCACCACCAGCGGCGGCTTCTCCTCGCGCCAATGCCTCCCTCCCACCCAAACTGAAAGTCAACACCCTCCCCAACCATACAACGGTGGAGCTGCTGACAGAAGCGCGGAGGCAGTCGGCAGTAGCGCTGTGCAGGACGGCAGCCATCGTCACTTTTCCCTGTCGCGTCTCAAGACGGGCTCGCTCTTCAGCCGCAGCAAGGGCCGCCACCACTCCCATCAGCGTCATCACCCATCCACGTCGCCCAGCAGAGACATCGCTGCCGTTGCCGCAGCCGCGGCGACATCGCCTGCGTCCCGCCAAGGCTTCTTCCCTTTGTCTCCGCCGTCGTCTTCGTACCGCCGCTACAGCGGGGCGCCGTCGTTGATGCCTTCCGGTCGCCAGCACCGTCGCAGCAGTGGTGGGTCGAACAGCGCAGGCAAGGCCGCTGCTGCTGCTGCTGCGGGTGCTGCTTCGGGTGCCGGTAGCCCGTACAGCCGTCTTCAGTCGCACTTTGTCTCCTCGGCAATGGGACTGACCCAGTTCGGCGGCGCCGGCCCGCTGAGCTCGCACCTGCTGGACTGGCGCGTGCCGTCGCTGAGCGCGGAGCAGGAGCTGCTGCAGCAGGTCTTTGCCACCGCGTACACCGACGCGTGCTACCGCTGTCTCATCTCGCAAGACGCCGCCGCCTCGTTCAGCCCCAACGAAACGCTGCAGCTCGTCGTCGATCAGTGGCGCGCTGACGCCTTTGACGAGAGCCAGGACACGCTGCGGCGTGTGGTTGAGCAGTACCACCACGACCTTCTCCATGTGGTGAAGTCCGTCGTGGACGCCGAGGACGCGGCGCTGGCGGTGCTGGCCAGCGAGGCGGCCGGCTCCGAGGAGAACATGGCGGCCGTGTCCGTCAACACCAGCATGAGCGGCCCCTCCGCCATCAACACCTCCACCTCCTCCGACCCGTCGCTGTACCAGGCTTTTATGAGCGTTGGGCAGGCGAACATTCCGGCCATGATCGACTGCCCTGCCGTGCAGAAGGCGGTGTTGCACTACGCGATGCCGGCGCTGGGCCGCGTGCTGGTCCACCAGGGCTTCTTCCTGTGCTTCTGGTACAGCTCCACGGGCGAGAAATTGGGCCAGCTGGAGTACCGGGCGTGCCGCTGGGTGCTCGAGGCGCACGTGCCGCACGTGCACGTCCCGCTGTGCTACCACTTCCGCTACAAGGGTCGCGGGGTCACCGCCATCAGCCTCGCCCCAGTTGGCGAGAACTTGACGGCCGTCACGGAGCAGAACCCCGAGGTGGCGGCACTGGCGCAGCAGCTCGCATCTGTCTTCTCGCTGCTCCCATACGGCAGCTCGCCTGGGCAGGCCGGCGTCTTTGCAGCGTCCTCCGGTGCCGCCGCTGGGGCCGGTGGTGGTGGTGGTGGTGGTGCCGTCTCCTCTCCTTTTATGACCATGCACGAGCGCAGCGGATCCGCGTCCGCCGCCTCCGCCGCCGGCGTGGATGGTGAGGTGCTGCCGGACCTTTACTTCCTCCCCCGCAGCGTGCAGGTGCACTTCGCGCAGGACGGCCGCTACTACTTTCTGCGCAACAGCCAGTGGTTCACGCCGTGGCTCAACTCCCGCCAGTCGTGCGACGCCGCGATGCAGCGGCTCAGCTACGTGAACCCGCGCCTGCTGGCGGTGTGCGGGGTGCAGGTGAGCTGCCGCGCCTGCCAGCGGGACGCCTTTCTGGAGGAGAACCGCGTTGCCCTGGAGTTTATGCGACGCGAGGTCGACTTTGGCATCCCACGTCTCCTGCATGACGAGCAGCACGCCTTCATCCAGCAGGTCCTGCGCAGACGCCGGCGGGCTGCGGCGCGGCTGCTGCAGCGGCGCCGGGCGGCCCGCGCAGCGGCCGAGGCGGAGGCGGCGCGTCACACGACGGCGGTGTGGGTGCGGGGCGTCGACAGCGCGGAGAACGGCGCCGTCCCCTCGTCCGTCCCCGCCACACCATCCAGACCTCACGGCGGCGCACCTTCTACGGAGGGTGGCGACCGGGGCGACCAGGACGGTGCGTTCAACGGTGCTGCGGAGGACGACGCCGAGTCGGAGTGGACCGCGGCGGAGGGCAGCGACGGCGCAGAAGACGAGGAGGAGGAGGTTGATGCCGACCTCGCCAATGTGTACGACGCCGCCTTCCTGGACGGCTACTCCGCCATCCCGCTGCAGCTGATGCCCTTCACGGCCGCCAGCGTGGTGAGTCGCTTCTCCGCGCGCGGCTACCCCAAGAGCCTGCTCGGGGTGCTTCTGCTGGCCCTCCTGCAGTACCCGGCGGCGCCGACCTACATGATTCGTGAGGTAAAGCGGGAGATTCTCTTTCGCGGGCTCAAGTCGTTTATCCGGATGCGCACCTACGAGGCGCGCTTTGGGGTGGAGCAGCTGCTGGGCCGTCTGCCGCATGAGCGGGCAAAGGAGGAGGACGTCGCGCCGGACTTCATCGAGATGTCGGAGCACGTGGGCGATGATGAGGAGGACGAGCCCATTCACGAGGACGCCCCTCCGACCTCGACCCTCGCCGAAGCCCCCAGCGAAAAACGAAAGGAGAAGTCGGCGCGGGTGGCGAATGCGTCCCTGAGCAGCACCACCGCCGCCACGAACCCTCTCGCCGGTGCGCGGGGGAACAGCGGCAGTCACAACAACAGTGCCACGCGTCACGGCCTCAGTGATCGCCACAATGCCGCCAACAGCAACAACATCAACAACAACAGTAGTAGCAACAGCGTGAGTGGCCCCGATGCGGCGAGTAGTACGCGCGACAACGGCCGTGTAGAGACGTCAGAGCAGCGTACGGCATCGTCGTCGCGGCGACGCAGTTCGCGCGCCGCCGGTGCCCTGCACGTCTCCGTCGTTTCACCGCACAACGCAGATCGTGAGAGTGTCGCCGGCGAGTTCGACACCGTAAACGAGGAGGCGACGGCGGCAGCGGCGTCGCCATCCTTTGCTCAGCGCTGGCGGCAACGTCCGGAGACTCGACGGCAGCGGACGCGCCCGTCCACCACCCCTCACACCACACCGGGGGACGCTGACGCAGATTCGCGTGCCGCGGTCGGAGAGGAGAGCGGAGTCTTTCAACGGATGTGGAGGGCGTTGACGGCGCTGCGGACGCGGTGGGCGCAGGGCGGCTCCGATGCATCTGTCGACGGCATCACCGCAGGGCAGGCGGGCAACACGCTGGAAGGGGAGACGGCGCCTCCCCGCGATGCCACGACCACGGTGCGTGGCAGTTCCCCGCAGCCACACAGCACGCCGCACGTCGGCGTGGGCATTCAAAACCCGCTCGCCGCCCTCCACAACACCGGCTTTGGCGGACGCACCGGCAACGCCAGCACCGCCACCGCCACCACGAACCCCA
Organism: Crithidia thermophila; assembly: GCA_030849055.1. NCBI lineage: Eukaryota > Euglenozoa > Kinetoplastea > Trypanosomatida > Trypanosomatidae > Crithidia > Crithidia thermophila. The sequence goes on along the minus strand of JASAOP010002616.1, from coordinate 15,659 downwards.
CGAATCCGTCGTCCTCCAAAACCACCTTCTCCCCCTCGTGGACGCAAGGAACCGCCGCTTCCACCTTTTTCCTTACCTGGGCGGAGTTCACGGTTACAACGGAGCGGGTCCTGGCGGCGTTCATGCAGTACGACGGCACCGCGCGGCCGGCGCACGTTTTCTGCGACTCGGCGAGGCGCCTGTACGAGTTCCAGGAGCTGCACGAGCGCGATCAGAGCGGACCTTTTATGAGCGACAGTGCCAGCGGCAGGGCAGGAGGTGCTGCAGAGGGCATGATGAACGGCGGACTGGACGACACCGATCACGCAACGCAGCAGCAGCGGCGCGACTACGCGGCAGCGCTGTGGTCGAGTGCGGACATGTTGAACCGCCTCTACGTGGAGCAGATCCTGCCTTTTATTCATCGCAAGTTCCGCCTCTCCGTGCAGCGGGTGAACGTGCTCTACGAGCCCCTCAACGAGGAAGACCGCGTGAGCGTCTACGTGCGCCTGCTGGATGCCCTTGGCGTGAGTATCGCGGACGGGGAGGTGTGCCAGACGGTGCCGGTGGTGAAAGACTTCGCCCCGCGCCGACGCGACAGCGGAGCTGGCACGGTAAAGGCAGCGGAAGGGGCGGAGGAAAGAGAAGTAGACCTTCAAGAGAGACACATGGCAGCGTACGCCGCAGGTGCGCACAACGTGCTGGCTTCCAGAGAAGAGGAGAGGGAAGCGGGAGGAGGAAGGGGAGGTGCCAGGGTCGTCCAGGAAGGGAATCCGCTGCTGCTACTGCGTCGCAACACAGAGGCTACACACGCTTCTTCCCCCGCGGCAGCCACTCCTACCGCGACGGAGTCGCCCAGCAGTACCGCGACCACCACCAACGCATCGACGGGCAGCAGCAGCAGCAGCACCGCACGCACGCGTCGGGGCATCGGTGAGGGCGGAAGTCACCGTCCTGGCGGTCACGCACGCACCGATCCGCTCAGCGCACCTTCACGAGAGCCCAGCAACGACCTGTCAACGCGAAACACCCGCGCAACGCCAGCGTCAGCTCCACAGCGGCACCCGCTGCCACGTACAGAACGGTCGCCCTCCCCTTCCCCTTCCTCGTCTCCAGTCACGGAGCAACGACAGGCCAACGGCGACGACGAGGTGGCGTCCAGTGCGAGCAGCTCGAGCCTTGTGCTGGACGCGCAGCCGCGCTACTTGCTGCCGAGCTGGATTGTCTGCCGTGCGCGGGGGCTGGTGCACCACTTTTTGAACAGCTTCAGCGAGGCGGGAGGTGTCACAACGACGTCCATGCATCGCGGGAAGGAGGCCTCTCCCTCTCGACGAAGTCAGCGCCACGGCAGACGGCGCCACACGTCCTTGCACCGTCAGACGTTCGATGGCGACATCAACGTCGTGTCAGCGCAGGTGGCCGGCCTCATCCCACTCCTCACGCTCTTCTTCAACACCCCAAATTCCGCCTTTGCGGCGGACCCGTCGCGCCCGTCGCTGCCGCCGTGGCCGCACGTCGCCGCGCGTCTGCTGGGGCAGCTGCGCACCGTCTCCGTCACTCCGCATCTCATCTGGGACGCTCTGGAGCTGTACGAGCTGGTGGACCTGCGCACACTCATGGACGAGGTCCGCGCGGACGGCGCCGCTGCCCTCTCACGGCAACCCGCGGCGTCGTCGGATGACACGGAGGGCATCGTTGACAGTGACCGAGACGGATTCTCCACGGTTTCCCCGCAAGGGCAGGAGACGCACCGCGAGGCCGCACAGGAGCGTCGCTTCATGGCGCTGACCGCCTCTAACACGGCCCTGCCGGCCCCGCGCTGCTCGCTGGCGCTGACGCTGCTGCTGCGGCGCCGCACCCTGCGCAGCACATCGGACCGGGCCATTCTCATTCACGTGCTGCGGCGCTACGTGGCGGCGATCCGCGCCTCGCCGGCGCTGCTGTGCTTTCTCGCCCCGCTGCACGGCGGCGACGACCGGGCAGCCGCGGAGTTGGTGAACAGCCTCCGCGAGGATGGGCACGTGGACTCCGTGGAGGAGCAGCTGGCCGCGGCCGTGGCAGGCGGCGACGATGATGCTGACGCGAGCACGTCCGCCGAAGAGTCGGAGGCGGTCTACACGGCGGTGCTGTCAACGCTGCAGGAGGTGCTGCTGAACTCCGACCTCCTCCTCACCCACTTCGGCAACCCGTTTGGCGCGCAGTACCGGCAATACACGGCGGACTTGGTGGGCTACCTCGAGTACAACTTCACCATGGCGGCCACAACAGCCGCAGCCAACGCCGCCAGCCCAGCAACGACAAACGCGCTCAGCGGGAGCCGCAGCTTCAGCACGAGCATCCCTTCCGCCTCCCACAACGTGAGCGTGCCCCACGGTGAGGCGCGGTGGCGAGCGGGCGAGCCCGCGCGGAAGCTGCGCGGTCTGCAGGAGGAGCTCGACTCCACGATGCAGCACATCTGGAAGCACCTCAACACCTACTGCAAGGCGGACTCCATGACCGCGAAGGACGCCTTGCAGCGTGCCGTCGTGCTCTTCCGCTTGCACGAGGCTGGCCGGCGCATGTCCCGGTCCGGCCTGTCATCGTCCGCAGCGGACGCAGATGCGGGCACGGGAGAAAGCAGCATGCTGGGCAGCAGCGCGAGCGGCGCGGCAAACCCGCTGGGCGCCACCAACACCACCGCCCATTCGTTTACTCACAACACTTCCGCCGGTCGGCAGCCCTCGGCTGGCAGCAGAGGCTCGTTCTATGCCACCATCGCGGCGGGCGGCGAAGGAGGTGCGGGTGGCAGTCGACGCCACACCGCGGCAGGCGGAAAAAACAGCGATGCCGCCGCCGCGCCGTCGTTGGCGCTTGCGCGCGATGGGGAAATCGAGGCTGCGCTGCAGCGTGCCTGCGATATTTTTCTCACCACAGAAGGCGCTGGCAGCCCGGTGACGCTGCGCGCATACGCCAACATGGCCCTGTACTGGTACAGCGTGGGCTGCGAGGTGGAGTGGCGGGAGTGGCTGCAGCGACTGCGGCGGCTCTGGCGTGAAGGCGGGCCGGAGGATATTCGGCAGCTTCTCATGGCCACCGCGACGCTTGGGAACTTCACGGCTGGCAGCGGCGCAGGCGGGTTGTCGCCGAAGTCGACGTTGTGGGGCGGGTCGGGTGACGCCCCGTCACGCGCCGCCGCCGCCGCCCTGGGCGGAAGCTCGGATGTGCTGAGTAAGGGTCTGGGCGGGCTCGCGGGATGTGGGGAGGCTGGTCCGCCCATCCCTTTTCTCCAGCGGATCTCGTACGATTAGCGAAAAAACCCAACTTTTTTCAGCTATCTGTACTTCGCGTCGTCAGTCGAATCTGATTTATGTATTGGACGATGCTGTCGATTTCACCTGCGCGCTTTGCGTGGGTTTCTGCCCCTTCTTTTGTTTCTTTTGTTTTTTTTTTTCTGCTCTGTATTTACGATTTCTTGACAGTTTTTCCAATGGGTCCTCAAAAAAAAAAAAAAAACTCTACACCTTTTAATGTGAGACGCAAGAAAAGGCAAAATGGTAGCCGCTGGCATGCGTTTTTTTTTTCTTTTGACGTCAGAAGTTTTGATTGCATTGTGATGAGCGCGCAGAACGTGCTGTTTTTGTTGCAGAGCTCACTTGAAGATTCATACCTCGCATTTGAAAGCTCACTTTTTGTTTTACATCCACGTGCTGTTTACTTCTCTCTCTTTCTCTCGGTTTTATCCCTTCCGATTTTCTCCGTTGCTTCGAGTGAACTGATTTTCATTATTACCTTCTGTTATACTTCTCTGCTACATCCTTGTCATTCTCAATCGCCTCCCTTTTAAATTCATCACAGCGACTTCAAAGCACGTTCTTTCCACCCACCTCGACCGTCATCTGCTCTTTCAAACATCCCTTTGTTTTTCTTTCTATTTCCTTCTATTTCTCTCTCTCGCACCAGCGTCACCATGCCGATTCGCGGGGCCGTGCTCAGCCAAACGGAGATCCAGCTGGCGCGAGAGCAGTGCGAGCCGCTGCTGAACAGCGTCACAGACCGCCTGCTGCGTGGCGGCCTCGCCGGTTTCGCGGAGTTCCGTCAGCGCTACGGCGCCGAGTGCCAGCGGGCGATGGCCTCGTCCAGCAAAAAGGACAAATCCGCAACAACAACAACAACGTCGTCGCCGTCTGCTGCGCCTCCCACCTCCACCACCAGCAACAGCAGGACTGCGGTCTCATCCCTGTCTGCCCGCACGGCGCCGTCGTCGAAGGCAGCGGAGCAGCGACCTCCCGTTGCACGGCGCATCAACCCGGAAGGGCTGAAGGACGTCTTCGCCAAGTCCGGGGTGCTCTTCAGCCCGGAGGAGTTCCGCTCTGTTCTGATTGCCTACAGCGACGCCGTCGGGTTTGTGCTCGCGGAGGATCTTCTCGCGGACCTCCACCCGTGCCGGCACGCCCCGGTGGATCTCATTCACGCCAGCACGGCGGCGGTGGCGGAGGGCCTGTTCTCGGAGCTGCCCCTGCTCGATCGGGGAAATGGGGGAGAAGGCGGTGCCTCGGCGGATTTCCCGGCAGTGGCGGTGGACGACGTCTGCGCTGCTCTTTCCACCGTATTCGACCCCACACTAAACCCCGAAGAAGAAGAGGCGGAGGCGTCTGTGCTGGCCGCCCTCACGCGCCGTCACGCGGATGTGCAGGCGACGTTCACCAGCGACGTCTACACCACCGGTGCCGTACCAGCGGAGGACGTTGTGGCCTTTGTCGTGCTCGCCGTGCAGCAAACCCCTGACATTGCCCCAGTTGTCTTTGGACGTCTGCGCCATGCGCCGGCGCTCTCCGCTGCTCCGCTTTCGCCACAGCAGCAGCAGCAGCGGCAGCCCGCCTCGTCGTCCTCGCTGGCCGCCGGGGCATCCGCGCTCTCTACGGCAGCGGATCGCGCCGCCCTCTTCAGCATCCGCCACACCGCGTCGTCGACGCAGCGGAAGTTCGAGTACTACGGCGACAGCGTTGACCGCCGTGATGAGTGGGTGCGGGGGCGGGTGGAGGCGGATGCGCGGCCCACGTACATGCGCCACGCCGTCGGTTACGCGGGACACCTGCCGGAGTATCAGTACCGCTTTGGGCGTACCTTCCACGTTATCGAGGAGGACCTGCCGCAGCTGACGAAGCCGAAGCCGCCGCTGGAGCCCGTGGCCGCCGACTGGTATGGCGAAGGCGTGGAGCTGAAGGACAGTCGCATGAACGCCCACCATTACCGGCTGGCCTAAAAAAACAAGGTTCAGCGCACTGTTTTGCATCTCATGAATGTATAATAGAAAATTATAGTTTTGCTTTCTCCCTTGTCCCGTTTCTGTGTGTTTATGACGATTATGTAGGCGCATGCACGTAGGCACGATGTACTGTAATTTGGCGCTGGACGTGGTGGGTTTCCAATGTTGTTGCTCCAGTGTAGTTTCACGTAAAAAAGAAAAAGAAAAAGAATAGGGGCAAGCAAACAGAGTGCTATGAAAAAAGAGTTTAGGGACATCTAAAACAATTTTGCATCCCACACTCCACAGCGCTGCAATTGAGGACTTCTTAGTGATGCAAAATGGCACATTATTGAGATTTTCTCCGTTTGTATGTCTTTCCACACAGCACTATCAATGTCAATGTTTGCTAAATGAGTTCAGACAGAATTGAAAAGCACAGAAGCATGGTGCAGGGTGTGCTTCTAAGGGTACCATCGCGCATTGAATAGTGAATTGCTTAGAATTTTACATGAATCTTCTATCTCTTCAACTCTCGTCGTGCTCTTCCGGTGTCTTGACACCTTTTTTGAATGCTTTGCAATCTCGACATGTGGCCTTCGTAAAGTAGTGTCGCCTGCTATACCGTGAGACAGTGACAGTTCGCAGCGAACAGCAAAATACATCCACAAAAAAAAAACCCACTACTTTACTATTGTCTGTTATCATCAGAGGCAATTGAGAGTTGTGTCGCATGTTTCGCAACACGCTTTCTCGGCACGCGTCCATCTTTGGCGGCGGCAGCGTCTCCGCCCGCGGCGCTGCGGAAGGCTGGTTTGGCAGGCCGCGCACCAGCGATTCGTGGCGCGGCGTCCTCACCTCCCTCGTGTTGTGTCTGATGGGCATCGGCGTCGTCAACCAGTTCACGCGCGGCAACGTGATGGGCCGTGCCGAGTACGAAAATGAAATTGTGATGCCGCTTCAACGGACAAAGGTGATGCAGCCGGACACGCACGGCTTTGTGGATGCCGAGTCGGAAGACGGTCAAATTAAACCGCCCCAGCGGAAGAAGTGAGGACAGTGCGGTGTGAATCTTTTTTTTTTCCTCTTGGCCTGCTTGATTGTTTCACACTATCTTTTTATTCCTTTTCACAGATTTTTTTTTTTAGTCAACCACATGTGTGCTTTACAAATAACAACAACAAATATAAAACTAGACTGAGGCTTGATATACAATTAGAGGCGTATACAAAGTTGCATTGTTAGGCACTTTGTCACGGCTACTTTCAGCGATAGTAGCACTTGATAAACAGTTCGTTAAAAACTAAAAATACCTTTGAAGCTCGTTGTAGCGTTCACACTGCTGGAGGTAACGCGCGTGCTTTTCAATTTTTTTTTCACTTTCACTTCTCCGTTACCCTTGCCTCTTCTCTTTCTTTTCATTCTTGCGTTTGTTCTCTCTGATACACACATTTTTCTTCCACCTTTTTATTCCAAAATAATTTCCAATACGTTACCGCCGCTTAAGTAGTCCTTCTAAACTACGTTAGAAGCGTACGTACTTCACTTTCTTGTTTTGAGTATCTACTCGTACCGTTTCTTTTTCGTTGCACACTCTTCTATTATTCTTTTTTGTCGTGCATCATGTCCGCCACCGCCGCCGCCGCGAAGGTCGCGCCCAAGACCCTCAACCAGTTCCGCAACTTTACGTACGTTGTGGTAGCCTGGTTTGGCTTCAACAAGGGCTTCCGTGAGAAGTCGGCCAACGACGCCGCGTGGGTGGTGCACCAGCAGAAGGTCCGCCAGCAGAACGTGGAGCGCTACCAGGCCGCCCACGCCCTCGCTGAAGCGAAGCGTGATGCGGAGCTGGAGAAGACGGTGCCGGCGATGGTGCCCGAGGACCTGCACGAGCTCTACAAGGACATGGAGAAGGCCATGAAGTAGAGAGTTGGATAGCGAGAGAGAGAGAAGCACCACTGCTGTCATCTTTACATACGTGCGCGATTTGAAAGAAGAAAAAAAAAGAAGAGGAGTTGAAAACAAGGAGATAGAAAGTTGTGTGTCGTGAATGTCGATTCATGGCGGCTGAGCACCGCGTTTTAATCGCCTGAAGAGAAAAGCAAAGGTTCAATTTGTATTTTTTTTCATTTTCCAATCTGGAAGTGGGAAACAAATCAAAGTTGTTCTTTTTTCTTTATCTTGCTCGTAGGCGTTCCAGATCTTCGCGTCATGGCGTTTCTTATTCTTCTCTTTTTTTCTTCTCCTGTAGTAAATAGATTCCGTTTTGAATGTGGTAAAGTCTTGACACCCACACGCGCACACGCCAACATCAAATTTTCGCTTTTTGCCTCGCGAAGTCGGCGCTCTTTCATTTGTTTCTGTGGCGCACTCAGCTTCACTTTCTGTTTTCATGTTTCGGTGCGAACGAAGCAAGGTTAGGTGTCGGCTTGCATGTGCGTGTGTGGGTGCGTGCGCGAGTCCGAGCAGGCGGGACGGAATTTTACATAGTGGATTTACAAACCAACAAGGTGCCAGTTTTGTTTTCATGTGCTCAACGTTGTGCTTGTAGCTAGGGTAACACAATATAACCAAAAAAAAAGTAAAACGCAAACAAACAAAAAAAACGAGAGTCGGAAAAAAAAAGGCGAGATACTCAATTGCTGCTCCTCGCCTCTTCTACAAGTGTGCAAGTAGTCATCAGCGTTCATGGCGTAACATCGCTGGCGTGGAAAGTGATGCCACTCATCTCAGTTTGTGAATGTTTGTAGCGTTGCTAATGTGCTGGTGAGCATGGTTCACCTTTAGAAGTACTGCGGTGTTTTGGGTGCAGCTCGTTGCTTTTGTAAGTTCACGTCGTCATGCTGAGATGCTGTGTTTGGCGCTGTGCTCAATAATGCTTGGCGGTATTTGCCTCCACCGTTGGTTCAATAATTTGGAGAACACAGCAGAACAGTTGCGTGTTGCAACTTTTTATTTTTCTTTTGTCCACTCTCGTCCATTTTTTTCCCCCATTTGTCTTTTGTCTTGTCGACTATATACAGGAAGCAGCAACTCCCTCCTGTGAGTTCAACCAGAGAAACAAAAAAAAGTACTGAAAGAAATACCTTTTTTTTTCGTCAGATAGATCGACGATCATGCGCCGACTCCAGCGTGTGCCAGTGAGCGTCGCAGCTCTGATGCTGTCGCGCCGCACCGTCATCACGGGTCAGATGCCGACGGAGGGCAGCACTCCCGGTGCCAACCCCCAAGGGTGGGAGATGCGTCGCGGGCACCACCTCCAGAGCAGCGTGGGTCTCCACACTCCCATCCGCACTGCCTGCGGGCGCGAGTTCAACCCGCAGGTCTATTACGAGGTACTGCAGGCGTGCTGCGATCAGCAGTGGCTCGTGGCCATTCAGCGCGAGCTGCGCACCGACACGGAGTACATCAACTACCTCCGTCAGAACGGCGGGGCTGCCAAGGACATGCGAATGCTGACGGACAGCGTGCAGCACGACGACGAGTTTATGGTGAAGCTGAAGGAGAAGTTGAAGACGGATGAGAAAATGTCGCTGACGCTGTGCGCCGTGCAGGACAGCTACGAGCGCATTCGCAAGAAGCGCGATCATCACGAGACCCAGGTGGCTGCCGATGGCGGGCGTGACCCGTACGCGACGATGAAGGCGAAGCAGCAAGGAGAGTTCGGCTCTCAGATGCCACAATTCTGAGATGAAAGAGGAATAGAAAAAGAAAGAGTCGCTATGTGCTCAAAACTTTTATTTTTTTTTCCTGTTGGTACTGCACAGATGCTTTTGCAACACACTTTTTTTTCCGTTTGATTGTTGGGTTGCTTGTCTGTTTCACATATTGTAAAGAAACAAGAAGAGAGAACATTGTTAAGGCGAGGTAGTGTGCTCGGCGTCACAAGTGCCAATTTTTGTCTATGTTGTACTGTTTGCATCGGTGTTCTTTCAAAACGGGTGCTTTGCATGTTTTGGGGCTCAAAGAACGTCGCGACTTGCATATTTTTGTTTTATTCCGAAAGACGGTTCTCATAATTCTGTTTACAATCTTTCGCTACACATTATCGTGCACTTTCCCTTTTCTTTCTCTGATCACTGCAACGAAACGACCATTTCTCTAGTTTTTTTGTGGTTTCCTTTCATCCAATTCTTGTGGTAAACTTGAAATAGAAGCGGACACGCACACACGCGCGCTTTCAAGGGTACAATTACAAAACAGAATCTATAGCATTTTCATAGCAGTCGTGATATGAAAGTTATCCCTCCCAACTTCGGCTATGTGGAAGAGGGCATCTTTCGCTGCGGCGCACCGGAGCCGCGCCACTACGGCTTCCTCGCCTCCCTCGGGCTGCGCACCTGCATCCTGCTCACGGACACCCACGACGGCGCTTTTGTGCACTGGCTGCAGGAGACCGGCGTCATGATCTTCTGCCCGCTATCCAACGAGGCGCAGGCGCGTGGGAACTTTCGCGGCGGGCCGCAGGCCTACAGTACCGCCAACATGCAGGACAACATGAGCTTTGCCCAACCACCACCACAGCAGCAGCAGCAGCAGCAGCAACGCAGCGGACGCGACGGGGCGACGTCGGTGAGTGCGCAGTCCGCCAGCAACGCCACCCGCGACGACGGCGGCCGCGACGACGCCGCCTCACCGAATAGCAATGTCAACGACGGCTTCGGGCTGGTCAGCAACAACGGCCGCGGTGGCCCGTCGGATGGCAGCCACAGCGCCGCCACAATGCACTACGCGGACGGCACCGAGGGGGGCAGCGGTGGCCTCCATACAAACCCCGACAACGCGGACGGCAGGTTTGACGGAAGCGGGAACTACACGAACGAGGAGGCGCTGATGAGCACGTACGGCGGCAGCCGTGGCGGCGGGTGGCCCACCGCGTTGCATCCGCCAGGGAGCAGCAGCCAACTCAACAACAACGGTGGCGGTGGTGGTGCGAACAATACGAATAATGGTGGTGCCGTCGCGACTGCTGGTACGTCGAATGCGGTGCGTTTTTTGCAGGAAAACGTCGCCGAGCGGCAGATCAGCACCAAATTTTCACCCGTGCTGATTCAAGAGCCGGTGTATTTTCCTGGTGGTGATGGTCGCAATGGAGGTGGTGCGGCGGCTGGCAACTACGGCGCCGCGAGCAGCAATGGTGGGGCTCCTTATCAGTTTATATCGGCCCCGTCATACGAAGGGCGGCTACACGGCCTCATGACGCTGTCAGAGGCGGTCGTGGTGAGCATCCTGCACATCCTGCTGGACCCGCATTACTACCCGCTGCTCATCACGTGCTCGAAAGGACGCTATCGTTCCGGCATTGTCTGCGGGTGTCTGCGGAAGCTGCAAGGGTGGAATCTCGTGTCCATCCTGGAGGAGTACCGCCGCTTTGCCGGCAACAAAAGCCGCGCCGACAATGAGGAATTTATCGAGTTGTTTGATGAGGAGCTGGTGAACCTGGAGCTGTCCGATGGACGCCGACCTACCATTCTGTACAACGTTTAACGAAAAAAAAAAGATTTGTTTTGGCGGAAAATAAGTTGCCGAGAGTAATTCCTTTTGTTTAATTATCTTTCATTGTGTGTTGAACACTTGCGTGCAGCTGCTATTGATTAAACTCTGTTTTACAATTGTTGACTCTTTTTTTTTCTTAGAATCTCTTTTTTTCGTTATCCCTTCCTGTATTGAGATTCTCCTTTGTTGAGTAGATCGGAATATATATCTGTGACGTTCTACATCTCTTCGGACTGCTCCTTCTGCCAGTCCAAACTTTCCAATCAACAACAACAAAAAAAAAGCAGTAAACATGCTCTGGTGGTCTCATGCAGGCTCCGGTTGTTTTTGCAGCTCGCTATGCAAAGACGAGTCTAGCTGCTCAGTGCTGCCTGCCATTTCGTGTGTCAGTGCGCGCCTTTAGCGCGGAACGCAAAAAAAGGGCTGCCAGGCGTCACGCTGGGCAAATTTGATCGCTCTTATCTTTGATTTTGCTATTGTTTTATTTACTTCTCTTTCCTCCTGCTCATTTTTTTTTTGCATTTCCCCATTCCACCATCCCTTTAGTGTGCATGTAAAACGTACTCGTTAACAGCTTCTTTTCCTTTACGTTTTGAGCTGTTACCTGCTAAAGAGTTGAACCCTTCAAATCAAGCACATTCTACATCAAAAATCAAAAAAAGTTTAGTTTTCTGCAACAAGAAAGGAAATATGCGTACCTCTGCTGTCTGCTTCCGCGCTGCTGCGGTGCTCGCCGCCTCGCGTCCGTCCGCCGCCCGCCCCGCCGTGCGCTGCGCCTCCGCCGTCTTCCAGTCGCAGCTGCTGACGACGCACACCGGAGCCACCGCCGCCGCGGGAAGTTGTCTCGGCGTTTCCCCGCTCGCCATGCAGCGCCGCACGCAGTACGCCCAGAACCCAGGCAAGCGCGAGCAGGAGGCATTTCTGTCTCAGTTCGATCCGCTCGAGGTGCTGGGCCTCGACTCGGACTGCAACATCGAGGACATCGATGCCGCTTTTGACGCGATGAAGGCCAAGTACGGCCCGAATGGGAAGTACCCGGATGCGAAGATGGTGGAGCGCGTCTTCCGCGCGCACGAGATCTTGAAGGATCCGGACTCGCCCTACTACCTGAAGGCGCACAGCAGCCAGACGGATCGTCAGCGCCTGCAGTTTCAGCTGCTGCCCAAGTCGAAGCGCCGCTTCATTGAGTTTCAGGTGTGCATCCTGATGCTCATCACGTTTGGTATTGCCGTGCTAGTGATTAAGCTGATTCTGCGTCCCATGAACCACTCCATTCGCGCTGCCACGCGCTAGTGACACGGGGTGGGTGCGTGTGCAAAAGGGGAGGAACTTGGCTGTGTACATTTTGAGACGTGATGTGAGTTTCAAATGTTTTCGGCGTGTTTGACTTTCTCTACTTAGCTTTGATTTAAGAACAAAACGCGCTTTTTTAGTTGTTGTTCTGTAGTTTGTTTTTCTCAGTTGGAATGGTATTTGTTGTTGAAAGCGTCGTTTTTGTGTTTGCTCAGCTTGCAGCGTTGATGGATGCGCTACTGGGCAGAAGCTTTCCCACTGGTTGAGTTCTGCTCACTCACAGCGTTTTGCCTTACTTTTACTCTTTTCTTTTCTTTTTAAGTCAGTGATTTCCTTCGTTTGTAGTTGATTTTCTTTTCACCTCTTCTTCACCAAAAAAATAACCATGCAATAGAAATTGAATTGAAAAAAGTGCCTTTTGTATTTATCACTGATGCTGCGCAAAGTTGAGCTTTCTATGGGTCAACCTTTTGCGTCTACTAGGTGCTGATTCACCGCTGTCACTTTACTTGACATGTGAATCTCAAGTCGGCCCTGTAATAATGGTCACGTGTTGAGAAAAAGCTGCAACCGTGAGTGTATTGCTTTACAGTAAAATCTTCTTTAAATATTGGTCTTCTGCACTGCCAACCGGCTGAATTACCTGGTACGGCGTGAAAATCACGGGCTCGTAAAAATAATAATAACAAAGAGAAAAAATTGCATTTCATACTCTCTTCTCTTCTCCCAATCATGTTCTCACTTTTTAAATCACTGTTACTGTGATTTTCCCACGTCAGAGTACACATAAACAACGCAACACAGGCGAAAAGCGTGTTGCTACTTTGCATCGTCACGTTTTATTGAGTCTTCTTCACTTTTCTTCACAATGGTTGGCACGCATGCTCTGTCCACAAGAGGCAGGAGCCCCTCCACCGCAAACGGAAGACCCAATCTGCGCTCTCGCAGCCGCGCTTCAGCCTCCACCGTCGCAGGGACAGGAGGAGGCGGAGGAGGAAGAAATGCTTCCACAGCGTCACCGACCATCACCACCACCACCACCGCCACCAAAAAACCTGCCGTGTCCGCCGCCACCAACTATCGTGCCCCGGCCGCCAAGGCAAAAATGACAGCGCCGCTGCGGGGTCAGTGGGCGCAGCAGGCGGTCTCGCCGCAGCTACGCGGCAAGCGTGCAGCAGCGTGGCTGCCCATGTGGGATAGCGGCTCCACCGTGCGTCGTGTGGGGCTGCTGGTAGCGCTCAAGACGTTGCACGCCGACAACAACATCACCGCCGTTGAGGATGACTTAGGTGACGCCGCGCCGCTGTTCTTTGCGCGCCTCACGTCGTGGTGGAAGCTGCGCTACGCGACGTGGGCGGCTGAGGCGGCGGTGGCAGCGAAGGCGGCGGATGCGACGGCAGGCGATACAGCAGTGACGCAGGCAATGTTGACGAATAGTGCCGGTGCTCCTTCATCCTCCTCTGGCGAGAAGGGCGGTGGTGATGCTTCTCCTTTTCTTTCGGAGCTGCTCGCCCAGGTGGAGGCGATTACCATCTTTGTGCGCGGCTCTCGCTACCTACTCCAGTTTGTCGAAGGTGGCGGAGCCGCCACCCTGTGTGACTGCCTCGATGTTACGTCGGCTATCCCACGCAGACAACGGGTCGGTAACAGCAGCCACACCAACAACACCCATAGCAGTGGCAGTAGTGGTGATGCCCACGCACGCGAGCGGCGGGCGTTGACGCTGCTGCTGCTGCACATCGCCAACTCCGGCCGCGTCTATCGCGAGATGGTCGGCGACGCGGATGGGCTGCTGCACCTCCTCCACGCATTGCAGCGCGAGACGGACACGTCGGTGGCGCTGCCCATCACGGACCTGCTCGCGCTGCTCGGCAAGGGCCACCCGCGGCTGTCGTCGAGCGTGCAGACGGGCCTCCTGCGCGTGCTGGAGAGCGCGTTGCCTCCACCGGAGCTGACGAGTCCAACAGCGCACGCCGTGACGAGCGCAGCGGGCGGGGACACCGACGGGGCCGCAGAGGAGGTGGTGGTGGTGCTGAACACGAGTCGCGTGATCCGCGCGCTTCAGCTCCAGGCAGAGCAGCAGCACTACGCCCAATACGCGGCCTATTTCAGCAACGCCGGCAGCAACAATAAACACAACAATATTAGTGGGCTGGGCAACGCAGGCGGGCTGTCGGCGGGTTCCGGTGGGGGCTCCGGTGCAGCCGCTGGGCTGATCGACTACGTGCCTATTGTGGGCCTCGACAGTGTCGGTATGACCACCAGCTACGCCACCATGCAAGGCATGACGAACACAACACCCGCCCACACTACGGCGACGACGGTTATGGACTCCCTGCTCCGTCCCTTCACCACCTCCGACTACCTCGACATGTTGTTCCGCCTGGCCCTGGACGAGCACCACACCGCCTACCGGGTGGAGGGCAACGAGCTGCTCAACCTCGCTGCTAAGAACATCCAGCTCACCCCTCGCATTCTCACCCGCTGCTTGGACGTCGTGGACGACGACGCCTACGTGATTGAGCAGGGCGAGGTCGAGGACGCCGGCATCGCCCAGCAGCGCCTGCGCCGTCAACGCCGCCAACTCTCCTGCGGCCGCGCGGCCGCTCTCATTCTCATTTCGCGACCCATGACCGGGGAGCGACGGGATCTGCTGCTGCAGCTGTTGGCGCAGCGTGGTGGGCATCTGACGCTGCTTAAGTATCTGCGTCTCACCCAGCATGGCGACACGGCGGCGGTGGTGGACTGCTGCCACGCCATCCAGTTTGTGGTGCGCGCCTCCGCCGAGATGCAGCGGCGGCGGATGGGCCAGGCCGCCACCGCGTTCACAACCACCACAGCGACGGCGGGGGTGGCGGGCAACGACGGCGGCAAGGCGTCGGGGGCGGTGTTTTTGCGCATGACGGAAGGCATTCAGACGGCGCTGGGCGAGACCGTGTTTCAGCTTTTGCTCTTTCAGGACCTGTCAGAGGAGGACTGCATGGTTATCCTGCGCTCCGCTCGCGCCGCCGTCATGGGTCAGCACGAATGACATAACTGTTTTTCAATTTTCTTTTTTCGCTCTTTTTCCTGATGTACACTAATTCTATCTTGCGAAGAAACGCTTCTCATGATCTGCACAAATTATTTAACAAAAAAAAAAGCTTTTGATGGAGCTGCTCTGTTTTCGGTGAAAAAATGAAGCATAGAACCGTTTTATCTGTCAGAAAACAATGATTTTTTAAGGGGATTCGCCCTCTTCACTTCTGACAGTTTAAAAAACAAAAGGCCTCCGTCTGTGTGTGTGTTTGTGTGTATGTGTATGTGTCACTACAGGGTTGGACATGAAGTACTGAAAAGAGAACTTTACGGCACTAGAAATACCAACACTTCTTTTCAATCCCCTCTTTTCTTTTTCACCTACTCTCCATCTACGTGTTTCGAATGTTTTTCTTTTTTTACTATTGCCTATTCTTTTGCGTTACTGCCCCACCCAAAAAACTGCTGCGGTTCCGCTTCGCAGAATTCCCTACAATCACTCGCTTTTTCCACTCTATCACCTAACTTTACTTTTATTTTTTCTCTTTTTTAAAACTTTTGTACCCCGTTTTGCGTGTGGTCTTGACTGTTTCAGCTCTTTAGCGTCCTGTTCTTTTCACTTCCTCTCAACCTCACAATCCCGATCATCCCA
>JASAOP010002615.1:0-42189 GCA_030849055.1 Crithidia thermophila | reverse complement strand
ATCGAGGCAGCAGGGAACAGTTGACAGAGATTCAATGATGGCTGTTTTCTTTCCAACATGAGCAGTAAATGAGATGATTGCGGAATTCAGACGGTAGCTGATGCATACGGTGTATTGTGATGCATCTATCTGGGAAAAAAATTTAAAGTGTGTCATCGGAAGAAAACAAGACTGGTAGTTTTCCTAAAATGTACCTTCTCTATTTTTTTTTATTGGTTTGGATTGGAGTTTGTTAATTGTATAAATGGAAGTTGAAATAAACGGTAGTTGAGTTGCTGCGATGTCCGCCGTCGCAGTGTCCACTTAGCAAAAGGTACTTTGACGTCTTTGTAGGAACAGTGCAGGCCGCACCGCTGACAGCGGGGAAAAAAAAAGATAGGAAAAGAATGATGAAAGAGATATACGAAAAGAGAGTTGAGAGCTTTAAATGTTGATAATCAAAAGAAAAGAAAATTATTTTTTGCGTTGCTCTGAAAAAAAAAAAAAGATTAAGTTTGAGTTAAAGTATCGCTTTAAAGCTTTGGGGACTCGCTGCTCAGTTTCCCGTGCGCGGCCGCCGCAGCGACAAAGCGTCGAATTCCCTGCACCACCATGTTGCTTTGCACAAAGGCAGCATCGACCACTGCGGTGGAGTCAACCGGTTTTACTGTGTAGCCCAACGCCGTCACGATGTCCTGACCTTTTTCATCTGTCTGAGGTGCAGCACCATCCTCGGTGACGGCAGCAGCAGTGGCGCGTTCGTTGAGCTGTGCCGCGCGCGTCGTTTCATCTTGAAGTAATTCGATCACCTCTGCGTACTCTCCGAAAGCGCGCGAGCAGAGCGAGATGCCGTTAAGCCGCTCCTGCATTCGGGCAATAACGTCTGTGATGCACCTTGGCAGCCACGTCACATCGCCGCGTGGAGAAAGACACTGCAGTCGCACACGACACACCAAAATAGCCGCGCGCAGGAGAAAACCGCGCGAGGTGGTGTCCATGGAAAGGTAGGCGGCGATCTCCGCGAGGGAAAGGGCGATGGTCAAGAGCGTGTTCATCAGCGCCACGCGGGGCAGGCGGTCGTCGTCGGGGCCTTCATCAACCTCATCCAGCACCTCCACCAGTCGCATCACCGTCTGCAGCGACTCGCTGAGAAGACTGCTTTTGGTCCGCAAGAATTCGCTGTCCAACTCATGGTTGTGCCCATCGTCTGCCCTGGGGTCATCGCTTTGCTCCCTCTGCTGCTTCACTCGGTTGGCAGTCCGAGTGCACGCCGAGACGAAGGCGACGTGCCGCAGGCACCGCAAACGCAGCGACACGAGCAACAGACAGAGCCAGCCTTTCGGGAAGTCAGCGGGCACCGTGCCTTCAGCCTCCGCGCGTGCCTCAGCGTTCCAGACGGTATCGGTCACGTGACAAACTTTGATGGCCCGCCACCGCATCCACTCCAAGCGCGACAGGCAGGCGGGCAGCAACTCATCCCCACCGTCAGGTGTTTGCTTTTGGGGATCGCACATCTCGTGCAGCTTGTCCGACGTCAGCTGGCACTCGTACTCGAGAAGGCTCAGCGTCCACGTCGCAGTCCCCTTCTCGGTCACAGCGTCGTTGCGGCACGGCAGCGGGTATGGAGGTCGCTGGCAGTGCAAATACTCTCGGACCACACCCAGCGCCCCATCCGTGGAGAGACTTTTGACGCGTCCACGCAACTCGTCGCACCGCAGCTTCCATCGCTGCTGCTGCTGGATAAATGCCGTGCGAGACCAGAGTGCCTTAGCAGGGGCTGGAATGTTTGTGCTGTCCAGCTGAGGGGGTGATGGGGTGCGCATTTCATCAAAGTCATGCGCGAGACAGCGCGGCGGCCCTGGGAAGGTGGCTTCGCCGTCTGAAAAATGGTCAACTTGAATTCGTCTCGCCGACGTCGCAAAATCCCCGTCACCATCTCCACTACCCTGTGAAGGGGCCCGCAGGTAGTTCTTCATCGGTGCGGCTGGGGATGCAAAGCGGGCGGCACTGTTGCGATCTGGCGGGGTGTGCCAGTCCATGCCTCCGCCTCCCGCCACCAGGTGCGTTGCCTGCACGTGCAACTCTGCCGTGTCGTAGTGCTCAAACAGCACCTCCACATTTGTGTGCAGGAAACAGCGCGCCTCCAGTGGTGAGGAGAGCGCGGGGGTGATGGGCAGCCACGCACCAGTCTCCGCGTCAAGACCCAGCACCTGCACGTTCCAGCCATGCAACGCACCCCGCAGGACAGGCTCCACGAGGGACAGGGTGATGAGGACATCGCGCCACGTCACGCCGCCCTCCATCACGCAGAGCGGCAGGCGGCACCGCGAGGCGGCGGTGAGGTGCAGCTGCAGCGCGTGTGCGTTGACCACGGCAATGCGCCGCAGCGTGAAGACGCAGACGCCCATCTGCGCTGCAGCGGCGAAGTGGGATGGCAGCACCTGATAAACAACGCCGTCAGCGGTGTCGAAGAGCACGGAGACGAGAGACGGCGGGTGAAGCAGCACCGCACCTGCAGCCGCGCGGGGTGGCACTTTCAGAGGAGCCGCGGCACTCCGCTCTGCCCACTGCTGCAGCTGCGGCATGACAAATGTGTTGATGTCTGAGAGTTATTTTTTTTTTTTTGAAATCGATAGCGCCTGTGCAATTGGGAGCAAAAAGGTGTGCAACAAACTGTTTGGATCACTCCGATATAATTTTCGTTGTCTGGTGTGGTGCTGTGAAATTCTGTAAGATTTTAAAAAAAAATGGTGTAATTTCTGCGAAAGCCTCTGGGTTTCTCTTCGGGCAGCTCGTCTCACTACCTTTTCTCTTCGGCAGCAAAAATCGGCAGGAAGCTTTGATTTCTACACACGAAGCAAGCTCAGTATTCGTACCTTTAAGTTGGAAAACAAGATATTGACCGTTTCTTTTTTTTTTTTTCCAACCTCTTCTAGCCGTCTTAATCTGAGTGCGTTGTGTAAAAACAACGTAAATGTGATGTTGTATGGTTTTTCTGTCTTGGTTTTGTTTTCGTAAATAGATCAAGCGTTAAACTGAAAGAGGTGAAGTGGAGGTGCGTCTAAATGAACTTAAAAGAAAAAGTGGATGGGGTGTGCGTCTATATGCTCTGTTGGTAGATGGTCGTGGTGTAGTGAAAAAACAAGGCAAGAAATTGTATGTGTTTGTGTGCGCGTGTGCATGTAATGACTGTATTCTTTTTATATCTACAGCTTGAAAAATGTAATTGTCTGTGAAAAAAGAGTCTAACTTTTTATCTTACTTTTATAGTCTTCGGCTTTGAAAGAGCAGCGTCCTTCTTTCTTGTTAGAAGGTGTCAGGAGCAAACAAAAGAAAAAATGGGAATCAAAATGAAGGAGTATCGAAAAACGAGGTCAAGAAACTCTATCACTTACTATACCATGGCAAAAAAAAAATATTTAATAAGTAAATTGCACAACTTCAAAATTCTGAAAGCACTGCATGGACGGTAGCTGATCACGCTATATCTCCCATCAGAAGAAGACGACGACGGCATTGCACAAGACTTCGACCTCGACCTCGGCCAAGCGTTTCGAGCCCATTTATTGTTTAATTGGAATCCATTTTCTCAAGCCAAAACGAACAAGAAGAGGATAAGGAAAAGAGAGCTTTTTGCTTCTGGCGTTGGAGTCAAGGCCCCAAATAAAAAGCTTTTTATTTTATTCTAAAACGGATAGTTCCACTCTTTGGCTTTCCCTCTTTTGCTCTTTTTCAGTGGAGCACCACAGAATTTTCCAGCAGGTAGTCAATCAGCAGCTGCGGAAACGCGAGCCGGAAGACGGAGAGGGGCATGCACGCGACGCGTCCGCGGTCGGTGGCGCGGACAGCGCGGCGCGGCGACGCGTCTGCCACCTCCGCTGCGTCGCCAAAGACGATGTAGCGCACCACCATCTGCTCCACGTGCGGCTTCACCAACTCCTGCGCCGCCCCAGCGTACAGCGGAGACTCCAGCTGCACGCTCAGCCGCATCTCCTCCACATCCCGCTCCCCGACAAGGCCGTCCAGCGAGACTGGTGCGCTGAAAATGGCACCGGTGTACGACGTCAGCGGCGGCGCAATGTCGAGAATGCGCAGGTGCGACGACTGCGACGACTCCTGCGCCATCACGCGCTGCGTCTCTCCGTCGTCGTCGCGCTGCCGAAGATGAAAGTGGTCGCGAAACGGTGTGACGCTGTGGGCAACCTCGACGCTGTGCAGCAAACTCTGCCCGTGCATGTCGCGCCACAACTTTTCCACCTCCAGCGCTGGGGCGGTGTTGAGTGCCACGACGGCGCGCTCGGCGTTCTGCTTGCGCTTCTTTGCCCCGCCGTTTGCTCCCTTGTTCAGCACGGATGTAGTCTCCTCGGCGAGGACCACCTCCCCAAGCATTAAAACGGTGCCCTCCTCTGTGTGGGGGCTCGTCTCGTCATCGCCCTCTGTCTTCACCCCTCCCTTTGCCGGGTGGCGCAGGAGGAGGCCACTCAACACCTCCGCATCCTCCACAGCCTCGGACGCGGGGGTTTGAGAAGACTTCGCAAGGGTCTTTCCGTCAGACGGCGTGGCACTCAGCGACGGTGATCGGCTGCGTTTGAGCCCCACCACGCGCACCAGCGGCGGTGGCGGCGGCGAAGACGAGGAAGGCGACGACACTTTTGTTGTAAATTCGTCTTCTTGTCGTAATGATGTTGAACGAGTGTGGAACTCTCGGCGTCGCCACCGCGCAAGCTCGTCATCGGTGGCGTCCATGCAGCGCTGGTCGACCGCCTGCACCATCTCGGCGCAGTTCTCCGTCAGGTGCTGCCGCCGCTCCCACGTCGTCTCGCCTTCGAACCCCTCCCACTTTACGGCGTACTCCACCGTGCCACTGTCATCGTTGATGCGGCGTTGAGTAATGTCTGCCACGGTATAATACGCCATGACGGAGAAACACAACCAGTCGTTTTTCACTCTCAGTAGCTGGCGCCTCTCGTTTGCCAGTGGGTCAGCAGAGTACCGCAATGTTCTCGATTTGTACTCTGCAAATAATGGAGACACATTTTTTTTTTTTAGATAATGGCGGCGGTGATGAGGGTGATGGACACACATAAGGTCAAAAAAAGCGAGGAGGGAAAAGCAGAAATGAAAGGAGAGAGAGAAGTTTTGTAGCTCTGCATGACGTCGATAATTGACCAAAGACATGAGCAAATAATAGACCACTCACTGACAGCCCTGCACCGTTCAGTTTGGTGGAAGCGCGTCTCTTCACCTGCTTTCTGCGTAGCATTTACGATCAGCTGATGCTTTGCACCACAGCTCTGCTTACCTGCTCATTAGTAACAAGTCCACTCAACACGGCTGCGAGACCCCTTCTCAGACGTAAGAAAACGGGTAATTCGCGCCACTGAAGCGCGCTGCCTTGCTCGGTCGACAATCTGAATTGCAAGCCGAGAGTACATCACCTACTACACATTTGAACAACGTCTTCCTCTACTTTTCCGTTTTTTGTTTTTTGTTTTTTTTTTTTTTTTACAATACTGTGATCCGCGCCAAACACGAAAACGTAACAAAAGTAGGTCAAAAAAAAAAGGTAGAACAACGCCAATTCTAGACACACACACACACACAACGTCAACAACAAAAAAAGAAAAAAACGAAACACCACAAAGAACAAACAACGGCGGCAACGCACAACACAAAACGAAAACGCTTCTTCATACGCACGTCTGCGGTATTTCACTTTCCAACACAATCGGGCAACGACGACGGCGATACACATCCACGGCATCGTTCTGCTTACTCAACAAATGTGTTTTGGTGCGAAGAGCTCCCACAAACACAAAACAAGCACACAGGTTAGCCATGGAAGACACCAATGAAAGGAAAACGAGAAGGAGAACACCCTCACACGACTTACAGCAGCTCCACCTTCGCGCCAAGCTTCTCAAAGAGGCCCTTCAGCTTCTCGGCGTCGTCCTTGCCCATATTCGTCGCCACCAGACCCGGGCACTTCTCCACGGCCTTCTTGGCATCCGCGATGCTGAGGTTCGTGACGGTGCGCAGCTCCTTGATCAGCTTAATCTTGATCTCCGGCGCGAACTTCTCCAGCTTCACGTCGTAGGTCAGCTTCTCCACCTTCTTCTTCTCCGGCTTCGGGGCCTCCGCGGCGGCCTCGGCGGCGGGTGCGGCCGCAGCGGCAGCCACCGGCGCCATCACAACGCCGCCACCGCCGCCGCCGCCGAGGCCCTTCAGCAGCGCCTTCTCGTAGAAGTCGTCGCTGTGGCCGAGCTTCTTGAAGATGAGCCGCTGCAGGTCAGACACCTCCTTCAGCGTCAGCTGCGAGTAGGCCGCCGCGAGCTCGTCGAGCTTGGCGTTGTCGGCCGGCTTCGACGCACAGCAGCGGAACGACACGGCGCAGCGCGCCATAAGCCCACTCGCCACGAATGCACGGCGCATATTTTTATTCTTTTTTTTTTTTTTGTGGTGGTGGTGGTTGGTTGAAAGCGTGTGCGAATAGAGGGAGGTATTGGGGTGACTTCTCGAAAAGCGACCGCTATTTCACTACAGCTTGCGTGAGAGAGAAAGGACGAAGAAAGGAAACAAAGTCAGCGGATATCTTGTCTGTGATGAGCAACTATAGCTACTACTACTGCTAAAGAAAAACTAGAGAAAAGAAACTACTGAAATGCCGAAGGGATGTAAATAGGTGAAAAAAAAACGAAAAAGATGGAGGAAGAAATTAAAAGGAAGGTGTTTTTTGCTGTGGGCAAGGTGAGCAGTGACATTCGCGTGCAAACACCCTATTTCAGAGAGAGGACTCCTTCCATGATGACGGTGCAACGAAAAAAAAAAAACTACTGGAATTACAAGCAGTTCTAAATTATTTTGCCAGTTTTTTTTTTTCATAAACCCTCATCGTGTCTGCTTTGCGGTGGTAGAAAACCAGTTCTCCAATTCAAATTGTTTTTGGTGTTTACATCACCAGAATTGTGCAAAAAGACATGCCTCAATACGACTCATTGCAAATTGCTAACCTTTAACGTAAGCCGTCAAGTATTTCAAGATTTTGCGAAAATGTGAGCCACCAACGCGGAGCCTCACAGAAACACTAAAAGTGGTGTTGACAAGCATGAATTGTTTCCTTGCCAGCTCAGGCATTCTCCGTCTTTGTCGGCTTCCACGGCGCGTATGTGGGTGGCGGCGGCACCCCGCGAAACTCCTCGTAAAAGCCCGGAGCCCAGCTCAGCAGGTGCGTGTAGAAGGTGTAGCTCGTCACATCGCCCTCCTTCTTGAGCCGCTTCGTGTAACAACGCTCGATGATGTCCTCCGAGATGCTCAGCTGGTGCCCGTTCAGGAGCTTTTGATGCTGCAAGGTGCGCAGCACGTCCGCCTGGATCATCGAGGTGGCCTGCACAAGGTAGTCGACCGACACGCAGTGGCCCTCCTCCATCGCCCGGGCAATGGCCATGGTCACCGAGTCTGACCAGAAGCCCAGGTACAGCTTCTCCCCAAGGTCGCTCAGCGGCTTCTCGGGTGTGCCGACCTTCCCCTCACGTCGGGAGAGCTCGTAGCTGAGCTCAATCAAAAAGCGTCCGATGCCGCGGCTTTGGTACTGTGGCAGGACGAGGATGCACGACAGGTTGTACGGCTCCGGCGTTTGCTTCTCCTTGCTGAAGTAGCCCAGCACCTGCAGACCGTGCGTCTCGACTGAGCAGAGCACGTAGAAGAGAAACGGGGTCATGTCATGGTCCAGGGCCTTGTGCTCGAGAAAGAGTTTCGAGAGGAGGGCGAGGTGCTCGCAGAAGGTGGGCTCCAGCGAGCCGTCCAACTCCAGCACGACCAGCCGGCGCACCGGATCGCGGTAGATCTCGTTGCCGGGCGGGTGTCGTTGGCAGTCCTGCTGCAGGTGCCGCTGCACCGCCTCGCCGTCCATGAACGGACGCAGGCAGTAGGGGCAGATGTGGAGGGAGAAGGAGCGCGTCGCGATGGGCCACTGGCGGTGCGGCATTCCACTACCACCACCACCATTGCGGCTGTTGCTGCTGCTGCTAACCCCACCACCGCTGCTGGACGACAGACGAGCAAGGCCGAGACTCCCGCCACCTCCGCCGGTCGCCACCGACGACGCAGAACCTTGCGCGGCGGCCCCCGCACCGATGGCGCTGTTCATGGCGGGCGACGAAGACACCAGCTGCAGCTCCGTGCTGCCCGTCACACACTGCGAGGCCGCCAGCAGGCGCTGCTGCACCTCGGGTCGGGCCAGGTGGTACGGGCTGAAGTACCACGTCTCCACCTCGTAGGGTCCCATGCAAATGGAGAAGATGTTTTTGGTCCGCGAGAAGAAGGCGCTGTCGCGGCGGGCGCGCATCTTCGACACCTTCACGAGGTGTGGTGCCCCACCGCCGCCTTTGGCGTTCGCCGCCGCTGCGACCTCCGCCGACGCCGCCACCCCGTCGACCGCCCCCACCGCCGGCTCTGCGCTCATCGGCTCCACAGAGGCACCGCCGCCGCGCATGCCTGCACCGCCACCCACACCACTGCCGCTGTGCGCACCGGTAACACCACCGACAGCGCCACTCGCGCTGCCGCTGTTACTGCTGCTGCTTTGCCGGCGTGTCTTGATGCCGCTTGGGGTTTGTTGCTGGTAGCTGCCGCCGCTGCCATGCTGTGCCCTGCCCTGGTGTCGCTCCTTGATTTCGCTGGCGGGCAGCCACTGGTCGAGTCGGCTGTCTTGCTCCACGTAGCGGATGTAGTAGAGGAAGGCGCCGTTGGTGGAGTCCTCGGCGACCTCGAGGACGATGGCGGCGTGGAAGGTGCCGTTGAGCAGCGCGTACACCTTCTGCTTCTCCTCGTAGGCTGGCAGCGCACCCGCAGACATGGTGCTCAAGAGAGTTGAAGGTGAACACGGCCGTAGAATTTAAAACAACAACAATAATAAGAGCAGGCTTTCGCGAGGAGCGAGGCGAGAAAACAACAGTGTACTTTTCGCCTGATTAGCGCTTAAGCAAAAAAAAAAACAGTTGCCCTCCACAAAACCGGCTGGCGACTGAGTAGTGTACCTGCGAAAGCAAAAAGGAGAAAAGAGAAAAGCAGGGAAAGAAATTCAGAGGACGCATATCATCGAAGAGATAAAATTCATTAACTTTAATATTTCTAATGCAAACACATCGCAACATCAAACGCAGTTATAGGAACTATCACTTTTGGATCTCTCTGGCGATGAGCGTGCAGTCCAGGTCAACATGCCTCAGCGGAAACGCAGGACACTGACGTTGACAGTGGAATAGCTGTAAGAAACAAACTCAGAAGAAAAAGAAGGCTGATGTTTCTCTTCGTTGAAGACCCACAAAAAGAAAGCAAAGCAAGCAACCCTGCGAAACAACTTCTCTCGCCAAGTACCCCCACTCACGTTGCGAGACTTTGCATGGCCACATTCACTTCTATTCATTGTCGTTTTTTAGTTTCTCTTAGTTCAACACGAGAAAGTGCAGCAATCAACCTGCAATTTTTTTTAAGTTAGATACGGCTCTGCAACTAATAATAAAGTACAGAGTCTTACAAGTACAATTTCTTTTTCAAAACGGATTGAAGAGAATAAACAAAAAAAAACAGGAGGATATAGACCAGTATAAAAGAAAAGAAAGAGACAAAGGAGACGAGGAAAAAGATCAAGGCAAAACGAGATCTGGAGCTGTAATTGTTTTATACATGAGCAAAGAGAGAAAAAAAAAGAGCCGTTCTCCTTTTTAAATGGTTTTTTTTATTATTTCGACACTATTAGGGTTTATAGGCAATAATGTCTTCCATCACCTTCAAGAACTTCTCGTTGTCGACGCGAGTGATAAGCTCGCAGTTGCGCCAGCGCCCGCGCTTCGCCATCGACTGCTCGGTGCCGTACCAGTCCAGACACGTCTGCCCACGCGTGTTCGAGCCGTGCATCTCGACGCAGCAGTAGGTGAGGAAGCGGTCC
Source organism: Crithidia thermophila (assembly GCA_030849055.1). Taxonomy (NCBI): domain Eukaryota; phylum Euglenozoa; class Kinetoplastea; order Trypanosomatida; family Trypanosomatidae; genus Crithidia; species Crithidia thermophila. Next base: position 32,264 of record JASAOP010002615.1, on the reverse strand, counting down.
TTGACGCTGTCAGGGTGGAGCGCCGTGACCATCGCCACGGCATCGGGAATCACACAGGTGTCGTCCTGTGTCGCCTCGGCATCCCCGGTGTCCGCCTTCGTGCCGTCCGCGTTCGGCCGCGTGAAGACCTCGAGACGCTGGAACACCTTCTCGATGAAGGACTGGATCGTGTTCTGCTCCTTGGCCCCGTCCGCCTTGCGCCCCACCCACGTGTCGTAGAAGCTCCACAGCATCGGGCAGTCCACCGTCACCTCCCACGAGACGAGGCGCACCGGCCGCATGTTGCGCTGGTTGAAGACGACAAACGCCGCCTCGGGGTCGCAGTGGATGTTGAACTCCGCCGTCATGTTCGAGTTGCCCTTCGCCTCGCTGGCACCGCCCATGATGGTGATGGCCGGCTCCGTCTCGCTGCCCAGCACGCTGAACACCTCCGGCGCAACCCGCATCGCCAGCGCGACGTTCGTGAGCGGGCCAAGGCAGACAAGCTGATACACCACGTCCTCCTCGGGCTTTGCCGCGCGCAGCAGCTCGACGATGGCGAGGGCGGCGTGCGTCTTTGACTGCTCGCCGACCCGCGTCGAGGGTGGGAAGTCCGCGTCGCCGAAGCCGTCTTTGCCGAAGCCGCCCCACTGCACCGTCTCGCAGTCCACCACGAGCGGCGCCTCGGCACCCTTGTAAAATGGAATGTCACGCTCGAAAACGTCGAGCATCTTGCCGATGTTCTCCATCCCCTGATCGGGATTCACGTTGCCCCACACCGCCGTGATGGCGACGATGTCCGTGTTGGGGTCCACGAGGGCGGCCATGATGCCGATCGCGTCATCACCACCACAGTCGGTGTCGATAATGATCTTTCGGCGCGGCATTGCTAGAGGACGAGGAGAAAACGAAAAAGACAAGGTACACTCGCAACGAATGCAGAGTGCGAGAAGAAAGAGCGAAGGGGGAAGAAAAACACTCAAAGTGCAACGAAAAACTTGAAAAGCAAGACCAACAAGCAAAAATGGCAAAAAAGAAAAACAAAGCTGTTACGGAGCAAAAGAAGCGAGCGTTTATAAAGTGCAATGCGGCTCTTTCACTTAGTTACGACTAGTTAGTTAGACGCCAGGAAAAACCAGAGGCAGACACGCACACAAGGAAGAAAAAAAGAGTAGGAGATTTGGTGACTCTCGAGAAGACGAAAAGCGAACTTTGACAATCAAACTGAGTTTGTGTTCTCCCTCAATATGCGCTCACTTCAATTTTTCTCTTTTTTCGTTTCTTACACGCACACAAACACAACGATTTCGATGCTAGAGTGGTTTTCGATTCGATGTTGAAAATGGCACGACAAGGATATAAGGAGGAGAAAAGGAAAAGTAGAGAACAGAGTTGACGTTTTAAGCGCGATAATTGGGCAGCGGGGAAAAAAGAACGACATGAATGTGCACATGCCTTCATAACTGTCAAAGCTCAGCGTCGACACGATGAGAAACAGAAAAGCACATCAGGGTTCTTTGTTCTTTGCTATTATAAACTGCCCAGTCTATAGCGAACTGTCACTGACCGTGCGACTAAAGTGAAGGTGAAAAAGAGTTGAAAATTGCACAAGCTTCTCGCTGCAGAGCTTCCTCAATCTGTATCTGTGACTGACATTCCTTTTTATTTTTTGGTTTGTTCTCGTTTTTTGGCAAGTACTGTAAATCATTCGACACAGAGGAAAGAAATCCAGAGTCTCTGCTGCCTCCACATACTGAAATCTATCTACGGGGAAAAAAGACAATGTGGAGTCTATGAGTGGGAAAAAAAATCTAAGCGAAAAAAAAAATTCTAGGTTTCCAAAAAGGCAATTTTGCTTCTAATTGATGCTCATTTCCGCATCTTCACGTGCTCAAATTGCGGCAGCCACAGAAACCAATACAGTAGCAGCGCACCCCCCCCCCCTTGTCGTTTACTTGGTCTGCGGAAGGCCGTAGTAACGATAGTGACTGTACTGCCGCTGCGGATCGTAGGAGCCGCCGTATCGCTGCAGGAGGTAACTAGAATTCGCAGACGTGCAGCGCTCCTTTCCCCCGTTGCCTCCTCGCTTCGGTCGCGTTGCCAGGGACGCGGCGCGCGTCGCCTGTGGACTGCTGCCGCGTCGCGTGGTCGCGATCTGCTCCATCAACACCTCGTAGGCGCTTTTGCGGAACAGTGGTGGCGCCGCCGCAGCCGTTGGGCCCGTTGACTTCTTTCCGGCATCCGGCAGTGTTTGCTGAGCGGCCTGGGCAAAGTCCTGCTCGGCTTGGCGGCCGACCTGGTTAATGCGCTCCACCGCGTCCGCCACGGCGTACTGCCGCTGCTCCACGGCGGTCTCGCCCTGCCGCGCGTACGCCACGGACTGGGTGAGGGTGAAGGCGGTGTTGTTGTCGTTGCGCAGCAGCCCCACGTCGTGACGCCCGACGTGCTGCAGACTCTGGGCGACGTTGGTCATCATGGTGACCACGTCGTAGTCGGACAGGATGAAGAGGCGGCACACGGCATCCCGCACCTTCTCCTCCACCTCGAGGTAGCGGGTGGCTTCCATGTTCGGCACAGGGCGCCGCACGTCGCGCTCCAGCGCCTGCCATGCCGCGACCGACATCGGCGGGACAGCGGGCGGAAGTGGCGGTGCGGGTGCGGGTGCGGGTGCGGGTGCGGCAGGCACCGCAGATGCGGCAGTGGATGGGGGAGAGGGGAGGGGAGCCGGAGCCGCCGTCGACGTGGGCAGCGCTGCCGCAGGTGGTGCCGGTACAGTTGGCGCTGAGGGAATTGCAGAGGCGGCTGGTGGTGGTGGTGGTGGGACAGCAGCCGACGGTGGGGGAGGCAGGGGAACGGCGGCAGCCGGTGGAGGTGGAGGGACGGCGGCTGCGGGGGGAGGTGGTGGTACGGCGGCAGCGGGTGGAGGAGGCAGGGGTACAGCTGCTGCAGGTGGAGCTGGCAACGGCACAGCAGCAGCGGGCGGCGGTGGGGGGACGGCGGCTGGCGGAGGTGGCAGCGGCACAGCAGCAGCGGGCGGCGGTGGTGGCACTGCCGCTGGTGGAGGTGGAAGTGGAACAGACATTCGCCTCTTGCTCAACGAAATGTAAAATAGAAGAGCAATGGGAAATGTAAGAAAAACAATGTGCGAAGCAAAGAAAAATGTGGAGGAGGTGGAGCTTCCGTCTATGAGCGCAATGCTCCGGCACTTCACAAGAGACGGAAAAGGTGGGAAACAAAAAGAGGCACCGCACAAGGAGCACGAAGAAAAGTGAGAGAATTGTTTTGCTTGTAAAGAAACCGACAACCTGAGCCTATCGCATGTGCGCATGGCAAGCAGGAACCGCTACAACAGGCGACGGCAAGTGAAGAAAACGCATCGATCGGTACCCACAGCATTCGCTGATACTAGCCGCCTGCCCAGCGAGCAGCACAGACTCAGAATACTTTTAAATGGGTACGAGCTCTAACAAAGCAAAACCCGAAAATTTGCAGCACTATTTTTAAAGTGGAACTCGTGTCTTGCTCAGTTATTTAAGTTGTAAGGTTTTTTTCTTTTTTTCTTGCTGTGACGATAAGCACGGGGAGAGAGAAAAAAGACACTGAGAAAGTGTGCAAAAAAATAGCGCTGATTTTTTCATGCTCGGCTCCTCCAGCTGTCCGGGAAACGTCGATAACAGAGCAACCCGGCGCGCTAAGAAAATCGCTTACGATGCCTCCTGCGACTTGGCGGTCATTTCACCACAGTCGTAGGACTTTTTCGTCTTCGGGTCGTGCAGAATCTTGTACGCCTCAATGATGCGCTGCATGTGCTTCTTCTGCGTCTCCGCCTCGGCCCCAGGGTTCACATCCGGGTGATGCGTGCGCACGGCCTCGCGGAAAGCCTTGGTGATCTCCTTCGGCGTGGCCGCGAACTCCTTGCCCTTCAGCCCCAGCAGCTCGTAGTAGCCGAGCGGATCGGCGTCGATCAGGTCGGTGCGGCGGCGGTTCTTCGGGTCAAAGTGGTTGCCACGCGCCCGCGCCCGGTCTCGCGCCGCCTCCTCCTTCACCCGCTGCTCAAACGAGTCCTTCGCGCGTGCCTGCCGGCGCAGCTCCTCGCGGTACTCGTACTCCTCCTTCTCCTCCTCCTCCGGGGTCCAGCGGTAACCCGCGCTGTCCGCGACGAGGTTTAACACGCCAACGGACTTCAGCTGCGCCAGCTGCCGCGTCTGCTCCTGCAGAAAGCGGGCACGGTAGATCGCCTGCTGCACGAAGCTGGACGAGATGCCGGCGCTCAGCGCTGCCGCTGTGGCCACGCCGGGCTCCACCAGGGGCGCGAGGCCCAGCAGCGTGCCGATCGCCACCGAGGCCGCGACGCCAAGCCGCTTCTTGCGGTGGACGTGCAAGACTGGGCCGACCACTTTCCCGGTGGCGCCGCAGATAAACGCCGGCACGGGTGTGTTGTGCGAGACGGTCGACACCATCAGCTTAAACAGCGGCAGGAAGACCGGGCGGATGCCGACGGCCTCGAGGGAGAGGCTCGTCACTGTCACGTTGCTCTTGACGAAGGAGCCGTGGAACTTGCGCAGCTCGAGGTCGATCCGGTCCATCACTAAGCGCCGGTTGACGCGACGCTCCGCCACGGAGAGGGCGGTGATGGTGGACATGGTGAAGGGAATTACGACCGGGCGGTGCTCCATCTTCTCCACCTCGTGCAGGAGCTCAAAGCGCGAGATGAGCATCGACGGGATGTGGGTGCCGGTGAGGCAGCGCTCCACCACGTCCAACGGCTCGCGGTACGAGGCGGAGATTTGATTGACAGGCAGGAACTCGCCAAAGGGGTAGCTGAATTCGTAGCGGGGGCCCTCCAGCCACACAAAGTTGTGGGGTTGCGTCAAAAATGTCTGATCACGCTGCAGCAGCTCCGCCCGGAACGTCCCTCCCGCGGAGGTCTGCGTAAGCCAAAAGGGCATGAGGAAACGCTCCACCTTGTGGATCTCAACGGCGGTGCCGTGATGTCGGCACACGTTGTCGACCGCCTCCGCATCGGAGATGTGGAAAGGAATGCCGAAAGCTTTTTTGTTAATGATGGTCTTCTTCTTCTCCAGTCGATCAGCGTTGACGGCGAAGGCGGCAACGGCCGTCTCGTCCGAGTTTGCTGCTCTACGGCTCGACTCCTCAAACCACGACCCGATGGCGCGACGTGTTGTCAACAGCACCGAATCCGAGCGTGCAGGGCGGCACGACGATGACACGACGCAGCGGTTGACGCACAGCTGTCGTCGTGCTCTGACGGTCGCACATCTTGCATGCATGGCCACTACTACGAACACACAAAAAAAGAAAGCAGTGTTTTGCCCTACTTTTATTCAACAACAACAATAAAACCTCCACTTCTGATCAAAAGTACTGGACCGCGTTCAAGTAGTGCAGAACAAACAATTCACATCACAGAAGAAAATCGGAGAAAAGTAGAAGAGAGCAGACGCAGTGCAGATAGAATAGCGCAGGCGAGCAACGGCACGAAAAAAAATGTTACGGCGCATGAAGAAAAACCTTTACTCTCGGCTTCAAAGGCGGGGGCAAATGCTAGGGACACAAAACGCTACTTAAAAGAACTGAGACAAATGCGCTTTTTGTTACTTCCGTTTTTTTTTTTAATAGTAACAAATGCTTGCTGTTGACTGCACCTCTGTTCTTTTCTTTTGTTGTTGTTATTGATTCGGTTTGATTGAAACTAAAAACAGGAAACAGGCAAAGATGGAAACATTTGTAATGTACAAAGGAAAAGGGAAAAATAAAAGTGAAAGTGTTCCTTTTTAAACCCATAAAGAGGCTATTTACATTTTTTTTAAAACAAAAGAGAAAAAAGGAGGACGATCAAAGTTCCAGTATATATTTTCTCCCATTTCTGCTTCCCGCACAGGGCAACAGTGTCCAGCCACAGACACACACACACACACACACACTTAAACAACACTATGCAGTGGAGCAAAAGAGAAAAAGAGGGAAAGAGCGGGGTGCTAGCGATTCAGCTTGGTTCTGCTGCCAGACATCGGGCGAGCCTCGTGGGAGAAGTCTACCGCTTTGCCACCGTCCAGGCTGATCGTCGGCGCGTTGCCGAGCAGCAGGGTCGAGTTGACGTGGCGTGCGTTCAGCTGCTGAATTGTGAAGGCAAGAAAGGCGGCCAGACGCCGCGACGACGGCACGAGAGGGTCTGGGCACCAGTGACACGCCAGGGCGGCTAGCAAATCCACAAAGAGACTAAAGGACAGGTAGCCGGTCGGCGGCACCTTGCACTGCCGCTCAAGCGCCGGCACCAGCTTGCGGATCTGCGCGGTGGCGACGAAGAAGCGCGCGCGGACGCCGTCGGCCGTGACTGCGGGGGCGGTGCCGCGCTCGTTGCCGTCGCTCAGGTAGCGGCAGTCGTCCAGGAAGGTGAGGAGGGTGATGACCGACATCTGCGCGGAGAAGCGGCCGCCGTCCTGCGTCGCCATCGCCCGCTCCTGCGCGTTGCGCGAGGATTCCTGCTGTTTGACGTAGAACAGAAACGTGCGGAAGAGGTCCTCGTTGAAGTAGCGCAGCACGTTCTGCGTCTCGGGCGTCGCCATCTCTCGCTCCATCGCCGTCATGCGCTCGCGGCTCGGCAGCTGCAGACGCCGCACCAGACGCCGCGTGCCCTCGACGAGGCCGTACTCGCCGTTTTCGCACGCCACCGCGAGCCGCACCAGCAGCTCCACAAACTGCAGCGGGGTGGCGGTGCGAATGTCCATCTCCTGATAGGCCACCTCCCGCAGCTTCTGCAGGCTCATCTCGCTCTGGTTCCGCGCGGCCGCCTTCAGTGCCGCGTCAAGCTGCGGCGACACGACCCGGTCGTACTGCGTCACAATCCACTGCTTCGACACGTCGACAGGGCTGACCAGCAACCCGCTTACCTCCACGAAGCGCCAGAAGGCCACCTCCGACAGCGTCTTCGCGTTCTCGCCGGCGAAGAAGTAGAAGATCCGCGACGTCACGTCAACGGCGTCACGCAGCACCGCCGGCAGCGACTGCGTCACGGCGAAGTCCCACATGCGGGCCTCCAAGGCCAGCTGCGGCTCCTCGCGCAGGTCGTTCAGCGCGTTCGGCGCAACGTCCCAGAAGACGCGCCGCCTCGCCTCCTCGACGAGGGGGATGGGCATGCCCTGCAACCGCTCGCTGCCCAGCCGCGCCTCCCCTTCCGCGACAGCGATGCAGCCATCCGCGGCGTCGATTTCGGTGGTCACTGCGGTGTCCAGCTCCTCGCTGACGCGCTGCAGCCGCTGCAGGTAGTCGGCGATGGTGGCCGACACCGTCGCGGAGTCCAACAGCGACGCGTCCTCCTCTGCCTCCTCTGCGTTTTCGTCGTCGCGTGCCAACGCCGTCAGCGATGCGGGTGGGGTCTCCGCGCAGGCCCCCGCCGTCTCCGCGAGGGCGTACTCGCGGAAAGCGTCCAGACCGGCGGCAGACTCCAGTGTGGCGTGTTTCCACTGCCGTAGCATGTCCCGCTGATACAGCTCGCCCAGCGAGCACACGAGAAGATCCTCCCGCTCGTTCAAAAAGTCCGACGGGAGGAGGAGGTAGCGCAGCTTGCACTGAACGGCGTAGTCGCGAATGCGCCGCAGCCGCGTCTCGACGCCCATGGTCGGCACGGCAAGTACGCTGGAGATGATGTCTGGAAAGACCTGCTGCAAGAGGTACAGGTAGCGCTCCCCATCCGCAAAGTCGGGCCCAAAGGCGCCGAGAGGGCGGAAGGGTCCCTCGCGCCCCTTTACGCCGGCCAGCACCGCGTTGACCCACTGCCGCAGCCGCTGGAGCGACACATCCGCTGACGCCTCCAGCGCCGCATCCGCCCCTTGCGGAGGGTCGAGTGGGGACTTCCCGGCACTGCTGCTGCCGCCTTCTGCCGTCTTCCCTGCCGTGTCGCCCTCCGCACGGACGTCCGAGCCCAACGCCTTCGACGCTGCCGCCACACTGCCCTGCACGGCCGCCTGTCGCGACTGCACAAACACGCGCGCAAGCTCGTCGTACGTGCCGAGAAGTCGCAGCAGTCTCGTCACGCTGCGCGTCAGCAGACGGTTGAATTCCCGCTCGCGGCTGATGCGCTCCTCCTTCAGCTGCTCCACCTCCTGCGTCAACTCCGCGTTGACCTCTGACACCTGCGCCAACTCACTCGTGGCGTCCTTGGCCGCCTGCACCAGCCGGTCCGCGCGGTAGCACTGAAGCTGGAACTGGTTCTTGGCGTTCTCTAGCTGAAAAGCGGCGTCGTGCAGCCGCTCCGTCAGGTAGGCGGTGCGGGAGCGCTCGACGACGAGTTTCCACTGGTAGAAGACCGCCTGCTTGCGCAACAGCGCCGTCTCCTCGCCTTCCCGCTTCGCCCTGTTCTTGCTGATGAGCTGAATGATTCGATTTTGCCGGATGGTGTTGCGCCAGCTGCGGAACACCACCGACAGCCGCATCTGCTGCTGCCGGTCGATGAAGCGCATGATGACGCTTCGACGCTCATCGTTGGCCTTCACGGCGGCTTCGAGCGCCTGTCGCAGCTCGCCCGTCGATTGCTTGCCGGACTGCGCCTCGTCCACGAACATGGCGTGCGTGAAGTACGGGTTGTCCTCCAGGACGTCGCGCTCGCGCACCTGCAGCTGCACCGCTGGCGGCGCGCTGCACACCTCACCAGGTATGTACTGACAGTAGAGCGCGGGCAGTAGGGCGTTCATGACGGCCGTCAAGGCGTCACTGCGCGACTCCCGCGCGAGGATGCGGAGCCCCCACGTGGCGACGGCGGCGACGGTGGCCGCGTTGCCGCCAGCCGCGTGCTGCGCCTCCTTCAGCATGGCCTCGACGAAGACGCCGGTGGAGTAGTACTGACTCCGCTGCGAGCTCAGGCGGGCCACCAGCTGCGCGTAGCGGTGACGACGGATGCGCGCCTCCGTCTCGCCCTCGTCCTCCTCGGCCCGCTGATGGTCCTGCACCTGTCGCACCGTGTCGGAGACGGCGCGCCAGTCACCGTCCACGGACGGCCCGCGCGGCTGGCTACGCGCGCTGGAAGGGGCAGCGGCCGCGGAGGAGGTGGCGCTGACCTCCGCCGCTGGCAAATTTCGAATCGCAGAGAACTTGGACCCTTTCGGTGCTGTCGACGCCACGCTGCCGCCACGCGGTGTCGTGTTGGCCCGCATGTTGACAGGTGTAGCACCAGAGCAAACGTCTTCCCGATGGAAATATCTCTCAAGAAAAAAAGATTCGAAAAAAAAGGTCAGATTCTTTTCTTCGGCGCCTGCGCCGTGACCGGCGTCCGTGCTCGATTTTGAGCGAGGAAGCGTGCGTGTGCGCGCGTTTGCGAGTGCGTTTGTGAAAGCGCTTGTGAGGGAGATTTAATAGCCTGCCGCTTTTCCAACGCTGAAAGGGAAAAACTTAGATTGTTTAAAAAGCAAGGAGGACAATACAAGGTAGAAAGGCCAGGAGACGAAAGAGCAATAAAGAATACTTTTTAAAACACCACGAAGCAATAAAGATAAGATTAAATCTTTAAAAATCCAAATAGAAGGGAAAACACAAAGCACTTTTTTTTTTAATACATTATGCAGCGGGTTGTCTTGTGCGCAGCACCCGGTGTTGCCTTCGCACTCCTCGACGCAACCCTTCTTTGTGACGTGCGGCGCGCGTACCGCTCACCTCAAAAAGAAATTGCATTCATTGCAGTGCAATTCGTTAAGGACTGCGAAGAGTTTTGTGTGCCTCTGCTACCCAAGTCAAGAAAACCTTCTTTATGTTGTACATTGTCCTTTCAAAGTGTTGGTGTTCGAAGCAGAAGCTATGTGCACGAGAGAAACTATATATGTGTTTGTAGTAAAAGTACAAAAAAAAAAAAACATAGAGAGGTATCGAAAAAAAAAGATCGACAGGCCTTTTCAAACTTGTCCGCGTGACGAGCTAATAAACATGATAGTTGAAATCAAAGGCGAGACCTGCTCAAACACAGCAAATGGAGAGACTTGCAATAAGGTATGGAAGTTTGTTTTCTTATTTAATAATCGACATCATTTCGCTGGTCCTGCTTGCTGCGTTGGTACGCCTCAAAGCTGAGGTCCAGCTTCAACCGCACGTTCGTGTTGTGCTTCCGCATCTCTTGCAACTGGAGACACGTCTGGTCGATCTGATGTCGGATGGCGTCGTCGTTCGCCAGCGTTGCTAATGATGACGGCAAACTGCTGCTTGGCCCCTCCTCTACCTCCCCTTCCGCGTCTGGGTCTTCTTTCATCTCCCGCTCTCCGAGTCGCGGCAGGGGCGGCGGCGGCGGCGACGGCCGCAGTGATGCCGTCGCACTGCGCTCCGACGACCCGCCCGACACAAGGGACGCGGACGCCGCCGCTGCCGCCGAGGCGTCGGAGGAGCGCCGCTGTGGTGGAGGCAGCGGTGTTGCCAGACTGTGCGGCCCACCACCACCACTGGTCTGCGACGCTGCTCCCTCCCGCAGCGATGGCGGGCACCGGCGACGGGACATGGGCGCTTTGGTCCCACGCGGCATCATCGGCACCGTCGCCGCCAGTCGGTCCTCGCCGGCGTCTGCGAGGCTCGTGCTCGAGCTGCCCATGGCGGAGCTGGCCGCGGTGCGCGTGGTGGAGCTGAACATCTCGAAGTCGTCCGCGATGTCTTTGCGCTTGAAGCAGTTCAGCTTGATGGTTGTGTGGCGCAGCTGATCGAAGCCGGTGCCCTGCTGGCCCATCACCGGGGTCAGTGGCGGAGTCGTGTGTCGCGCCGTGCGCTTTGTGGCGGGAGGGCCACCGTTGCTCGTACTCGAGAGACTCGACAGCGGAGGTTTTTGCGGACGTCTGCCGGCACCTGCGGCATTTCCTTTTGCACCGGGCTGCTGGGCCGCCGCGGCAGCGCCACCCTTGCCTTTGCCATCATTGCTACCGCTGGTGTTGGAGTTACTAATGTTGTTGTTGTTGTTGTTGCGGCTGTCCTTGCGGGCGTTTGTCTTTTCGTGCAGCAGCTGCAGCGACATGTCCCGCATCTGGGTGAGACGCAAAAAGGCATCCTTGGCGCGCGGGTTGGGGTTTTTGTCCGGGTGCACGCACACGGCGAGGCGCTGGAAGGACTTCTGCACCTCCTCTGTCGACGTGCGCAGCAGCACCTCGTGAGGGACGGTCGGGTCGAGGAGGGCATCGCAGATGTCGTCGTACCGGAACGGCAGCGGGACGCTCTGCGGGTCCGCCAGCACGCGGCAGATGCGGGCCATCCGGCTGTACTTGGTCGGATTCAGCTTCTCGAGGGAGTTGTAGAGAGAGGACGCGTTGGCCACATCACCGTTGCTCAGAAAGTTGCCCGCCAGACGATCCATGAGCGACTGAGCACCATACCATGAAAAGAGAGAAACAGAAAAAAAAAACGAAAAAAAGGCGGAATTACACATTTAATTAATAATAGAGGAAAAGATGAGGAGGTGATATGGTAGGCATTCAAGTAGTTGAGCAAAGGTAATTTTGTTCCTCTCCGTGCGTCCCGAAAACGACTCGAGCGATGGTCAGCATCTAACATCAAGGAGAAAGAGAAAGCAGGGAGGAAAGGAAATAGCATCGCTTTGAGCGAAGCATTTCTCCTTCTTTTTCGTGTGTAAGTGTTAAAACTTCTTTGAATGCTTTACACTCCTAGTTGCTGAAGTCTCCATTCAGGCTACATTTGGTGATTGACCGCTTAGCTTGTAAATTGAATCAGAGTGAAGAAGTTACCAAGCGACACATATACGCCCAAAGAAAATGGTGCTACAAAACCAGCAAAAGACAACGTTTTTTGGGGGTTTTTTATTTTGAAAGAAGAGAAAGCCAACCAACATCGCAACCACCACGCTCGCATCTCCGACACACTCTCTCAGAACCAGCTTCCCGTGCGGTCAAACTGCTTGCGGAGATCGGCAGCGTCCTGGGAATCCTTACCATACCGCGTGCCGTCCTTCTTGAGCACGCCCACCACAATAAATGGATACGTATTGGCGGACTTCACACCGTCGCCGAGGCGCACCTCGAACACCGGGTACTCAAGCTGCTTCTCCCAATCCTGATCCTTGCTCATCCGCTGATGGAACTCGCAGCGGTACGTGATCTGCAGCCAATCGTCCTGCGACATCTGACCCATGTAGCACGTCACGAGGTCGAAGGAGTCCACCTCTATCTCGTAGGTGCTCTGTGTCCCATGCTGCTTCAACGACTTCCAGCTCTTCTTGGTGAACTCGTCGTTCATGCGGTTTTTGACCTCCTTCAAAATGCGGTCGGCCTCTCCGTGGGTGGTGATGCGCTGCAGCGTCTTGAAGCAGTCCTGGCTTTTCTCGTGCGAGAGCGACTTGAACTGAACGAAGAGCTGCTTGAGCTGGGCAGGGTCGAAGTCGGGGCGGCGGTCGTTCAGCTTCCGCATCGTCACGAAACGCCGAAACGCCTTCTTCATACCAGGAAGGGAGGTGTAGCGGATGGGGGTGATGTCGGGGTCCATGATGCAGTCCATGGAGGCAAAGCGCATTTGCTTCATCCACTGCTCCTTGTCGAAGTCGTAGTCGGTGCGCTTTTGCGAGGCCGTCTGGCTGTCAATCTCCCACCGCGTCTGCACGCTGCGGTTCATATTCATGTAGCGCTGCTGCGTCAACACAACAGCCGGGACGGCGGTACTGCGCGTCACCGCGCCGCGCACAGAAGAGGTCAGCTGCCGGAACATTATCCTTGCGTGAAAAGAAAAAGGGGGTTGCCTGTGTCGGTTTCTTTATTTGTTTGCTTTAATGTGGCCGTCGAGTTTAAATGCGCCGATGCGGGAAAAAAAAACAGGTTGAAGCACAGGATAAAAAAAAATGTGAGAAACAGAAAAAAAGAGGAAATTGTGAAAATATAATGCGGTGTAAGTGTGCGCTCGTAATTGGGGGTAGGTGCTTGAGAGTCGCGCTGACGTTGTATCGTTGACTCCCTTGCGCTGCGTGAATGGTGAGCTTTTTAGTTGGCTCGAGTACAAAACGTGCGCTCTGCAAACAATCGCAAGCAACCCAATTAAATATGGAGAAAAAAGAAAAAGAAATTGTTGACAAGTGTTTCAAGGGGCTTTCTCATCTCGCTGGCAACGTACAAGTTCATTTGGGGGCATTCGTTGCTTTCGGCAAACGTTCAGAGCCGGTTTCAACATTCATTGAGCTCTCTCGCTCTCTCTTAGAGTTATCAACATCGAGGCAGCGTCTTCCAAAGCTAACTATCACCTCTTTTTTAATTTTTATTTATCTTTATGTTGTTTAAGAGCATCGGAGAATAAAAAGCAAAAAAAAAACACGGGCAAGCTTGTGAGAAAGACTATAAAACACGGGACAGGAAAGAGCAAGGTGAAAATATGAATGCATTATTATTTATGAGGTGCGATTCAATAGCACGCATTGTTGGAGAAAAAAAAAAGAGAAATATGGATAGTAAAATGAAAGTGAGGAATCACTTCTCATGGAAAGCAGCGGGAAGAACAACCGAACGGACAGTTTCAAAGTATCAAAGTGAAAAACAAAAACCTCTTAGCGGACAACATACACACACACACACACACACACACACACACACACAATAGAGGAAAAAGAAAGAAGAGAAAAAAGACAAAAGAGCAATAGTAAAAGCAACAGAGAGAATATGGCGTCAGACTTACTTGAAAAGCACGCTCCTACCATAAAAAAAAAGGAAGAAAACGTTGTCACATAATGCTTAGACGCGAGCCACTACAAGTGCAAAGGATACGGCGTTGTGCGAGCCAGCGTGAGGAAAAAAAAAAGAGGGAAAAAGGAAAAACGCTTCGTGGACTTAAGTATAGCTAGTGGGACGTGTCCCGCTTGGGGAAAAGAATCTGTGCAAGGTTGGTGAAGAAGCTACTCCGTCCGCGGGTACGTGCGGCCATACCTTTCATAAACTCGCGGTGGAGAAGACCCATTCGGATGAGGCGTAGGTTGTGTGCGAGGTAGCCAGCAAAGATCAAACTGAGCACCACGGTGACCGCTAACCCAAAACAAAAGAAGATGTACCGCAGCAGACTGTCGCTCGGCACCACGACGGCTAAGAAGTAGACAAGAAAAACCGCGATCACCACGTTGTAAGCCGTGATGGTGGTCAGGAAAAGGAGGAAGTAGCGCCGGTTGAGCTCCCCGATGCAGCACCCCAGCATGCGGCAGTGGTGGTCAAACTGCGCCACGCAGTTGTTGCAACGACGGCAGTGTCCTGCCAAAGAAGGCCGGTAGATATGACACGTCATGCACAGCGGCAGCGTCGTGCAGTAGTCGCTGACGGGACTGCTTGAGATCGACGGCGGCGCGTTGCTCTTGGGCAGAATGCCAGGGTTGGACAGCGCCGTTAGCAAGAGAAAAACGGCGCAGGTCAGCCCTAAGAGAAGGACCACGACATCCGGCAGCTGCGTCATCACCGAGCTGTGCAGCAGCGACGGGTTGGTGAAGCGGATCGATCCCCAGAACAGCACGAAAAGCGCGGTGCCGCCGGCGAGCGCCAGAAGCGCCAGAATCCAATGCGAGGCCTGCGGCGACCAGAAAAGCCGATTCTTGAAAAAAGGGCGGAGGTTGCCGTAGGGCGGAATTTCATTGGACCTTCCCCCACCGACAAGACTTGCCTGATCGTCATCCGACGTGACGAGCTCGAAATCACTCATGGTCTTGCTCGAAACTACGCGGAAACACAATTGAGAGAAAAAAAAAAGGAAAAAAATCTTCGCACACCCGATTCTCTTTCCCTTTGTATTTCTACGAAGGAAAAGGGAAGGTTATGTTCTTGCACAGCACCCGATCAGCACTAGAGATCAGGCGGGAATTGAAAAGTAGGGTGTAGGTTTGCTTTTTTTTGCAAAGCAAAAAAAGAAAAAAACGTCGAGCTGAAAACAAAACACAGCAGCACTAAAACACTGCCTGAAAATATTTTCGCGAATGCATGAACTTCACAAAAAGCAGGTGGAAAATGAAATAAGCAAGTAAAAAAGAAGATGTTAATGAGAAAGCGGTGAGGCTACATTAGAGGCAGGATTTGCACAAATAACAGCGTTTTTCTTTCTGATCGTTTGATTGAGGTGTGCATGTGTGTGGATTCCATTGGACTCTCGAAACCTAAGCGCTGCGCTGGGCCGGCAAAGGCAGATATCATTTCGCCTGAAAGCACAGCAAGCCGTTTTTAAAAGATTGCGATCCTTATATTTTATCTTGTTTCACGTCTGGCTTTACTTCTACTGTACAGGAGAGAGAAAAAAATAGCTTCACCACAGACGCACAAACGCGCCTTAAGAGAAGCAAGCAAAAAAAAAAAAAAAAGATAGGCGTCGCTCCTCGCCTTCATTAAGGTGAGGTTTAGAATCCGAGATGGCGCGAACCTTGTCGCGCGCAGCCGAAAATAAAAATTGGTCAAGGTGAAAACACGGTTTGTCCCAGCCATTGCAGAACATCGCCAATGCCCACGCCGTTCCATGAGTCCGCCTCCACTACCCGCAACGCCGCGCGGCTCGCACCATCACCGAAAAAATCGACCACCTCCGGCACCGTCATGGCGGCTCCACAAGCGCACTTCTGCAACACGACAAGAGCGGGCCAGCCGCCACACACGGCACCGTCGCCATTTGTGTAGTAGCGGAAAAGGGTGGAGGCGAGAGGCAGCTGGTGCGGCGCCGCAGCGTCCACGACGAAGAGGAGAAGAAACGTCGTCGTGCCGGCCCCGCCACCGCTGACGTCCTGCGCCTTGCGAGAGGTGATGAAACTCTCCCACGCGTTCACGACGGATCCGCCCAGCTCACGGAGCTCGAGTGTGATGCGCTTGCCTGTGCTGGCGGACACGGTGAGCGGGGTCACCTCTTGCCCCATCGTGGGGGTAGTTTTCATGGGCACCGTGCGCACCTTTCCGTCGCTGAGGAACTCGAGTTGCCGCACTAAATCCGTTTTGCCGCTACTCTCCGTCCCAAGCACGTAGACCACAACGGAGCGCATCTTTGCCTTGTCGTAGCGTCTCCCCGGTGATGTAGAGACAGAAATGCTAAAACACTAATTGTATCCAAAGGGGAGGGGGGAAAGCAAATAAAACAAAGAGATTGAAAAAACGCTGTTGAGTCACGTTCACATTGGAAAGTACAATTAAAAGGAAAAAAATAAAGAAAAAACGTGTTGTTTTGTTGTTGACGAAATACAAGACGGCTCCACCAGGTCAGCTTTTGCGCTGTGAAGACAAAGTGCAAAGATTGGGGGGGCGAGAAAAGGAGAGAAAATGATAGGCGTGCGTGCAGGTGAGTTTGGCTGACAAAATGCAGAAGAGCTGCAGGAGTAGACGATACAACTAGAAGTGCATAAGTCCGCATCACTGTTGAGCCTTCAATAGAAAAACAGCGGCGAGTAGTCGTGTTGCCTTCAACACTTCAACAGGTCAAAAAGAAAGAAAAAGTGTTTAANGCGTAATGAATTGTTTCTGGTTTTTTTGCTTGTTTTGTAATTGTGATTTGAGCAGAAAGGGGTGATGCATCTTTTGTTTTACATTCGAAAAAAAGAGAACAGGGAAGGCAAGAAGTGAGCACAGCATGCTCCAACGCGCTAGTACTTCAGCTTCCCCCGCTCGCTCTCCTTTAACGCGGTGTGTGATGCGCGGCGGCAGCGGCGTGCTGGCGGTACTCCCTCCGCCTGTCCACGCCGTCCGCCTCGTCCTTCATCCGACTGGCGGTCGCTCGCAAGGCAGCGATACGGGGCGATGGGATCTGCCGCGACGCCGTTCTGCGCGGTGGCGGCGGGCGGACGGCAGTGCGAAGCGCCGATGACGACGCCGGCGGTGCGCTGTTCGGCGCAGGCGGTGCCCTCCTCTCCCCTGCCTCTAGCAGCGGTACCGATGGCGGTGGGGTGAGCGCGGAAGAGGACGCCCGCGCGACGGCAACGATGGCGGGCGGTGCCGGCGCAGGTGCACGTACAGGCGCCAGCGCACGCGCAGCCGGACTCGCGTCGTCCTCGCCACCGCCGCCGTCGCAGGTGATGAGGTTGCCCTGCGCGTCCAGCGTGTAGAAGGCGTCCGACCGGCGAGGCCGCCGCGGTGGTGCCACTGCGGCATCCTCCACACCTGCCCGGCCGCCGCGAAAGTACTCAAACTTGGCAGCGTCGCTGATGTCAGGGTGGAGCGCCTGCAGCTGCACCTCCAGGCTGGCCAGCAGCTGGTTCTCCAGCACCTCGGTCGGGGTAGCCGAGGCGGAGTGCAGCGCGGCAGCGCGGGAGTGCGCCACCGCCTCGGCCTCGCGCCGCTTGTACAGCCTCACCCGCTCCGCAGCCGCGTACTGCGCCCTGCTGATCTCGCTCTGGCCCACCCCGTAGACGCGGTCTACGTAGTCCTGCGCGGCGGTGAGCAACACCTGCAGCTCCTCCGTGCCTACGCCGGAGCTCTCCATCGCCTCTAGGAGCAGCCCGGGTGTCCCTTGCAGGACAAGGGCGCTGGTCACCGACGTGACGGCGTCGCGGACGCTCATCTTCATGAGGGCCTCGCAGAAGAAGTGCGCCTGCCCCGGCGCCAGCTGCCTCGCCTCGTGAGTGATGCTGGGGCAGAGGTGGACGTTTCCGGCCACGATCAGAAACCCGCAGGCGGGAATGCGGTTGGCTGCCGCGATGGTTTCGCCCGGGGCGTAGACACGCAGGTGCAGGGCCCGCGCCACCGCCACCAGCGCCGACTCCGACACCGTGGCAAAGCACGGGCACGCGCGCAGTGAAGCCGCGATGGGCAGGTGGCTCCACCCCTGAGCCCGCAGGAGCTGCGTTGCCGCCGCGTTGCACGGTAGCCGAGACGTCGCGTCGCACACCGTCAGCATGGTCGTAATGGGCAGGCCCCACATCTCGCAGTACTTCGCGGCGGTGGCGCGCGCCTTCTGGTCAAAGTAGTCGGGGATGTCGAGCTGCACAAAGGCGTCCAAGCCGATCGCCGCAAACGGCCTCGCCACAACGCGGGCGGTGGCTTTGTTGTTGTTGTCCTCGATGCGCACCTGGCCGCAGGTGAGGAAGTACACCCACTCCGCCTCGAAGACGTTGCCGCAGATCGCGTCGCCTTTCAAAAACACAAACGGCTTCAGCTGCAGCTGAATTGCCTTGAGCGCAGCCACGGGGAGCGCCGCCAGAACAGGGTTGGCGGACATGAGCGACACCGCCGCCGGCGGACCCGGGAAGCATGCGAGGGAGCGCTCCACGCAGGCGCGGGCGGCGTCGATGGTGGCGCCGCGGGCCACCGCCGGCAGCGTCTGTATTTCCTGCCAGCACGTGGCAAAGGAGAGACGCAGCACCACGACGTCGCCGCAGCAGCGAAGCCCCCGCACGCGCTCGCCGCCGAGAATGAGCCGCTCCGCATCCACCAGCTGGCCGGCGTGGAAGAGGTAAAGCGAGTCGGCCAGCGATTCCTGCGCGGTGGTCAGCGGCGGGAGCGCCTTCCTGGCGTCGTCGTCGACGAAGTGAGACGGGAGAATGAGGGGGCCCGTCTTGGGTACGTTTTGCGGGAGGTGGACCAGCTCCGCAGCACAGGTGCGCAACTCCGCCTTGTTCGGCACCTGCACCAGCTTACCAGAGATGAGCCAAAAGACGTCAGCCGCTCGGCGCGGCTCGCGTGCAAAGGCGATGGTGGTCCCTCGGGCGTGCGCTTCCACCTTGCCGCTGGCTAACCAACTCTGCAACGCAGCAGTGGGCCACTTTGTGAAGAGTGCGTTCGCTTTCACTACTTCCGCGCTGGGGGCAAGGTGATGCTGACTGTGCAGTCGTCGACGACGGCGCAGTCGTGAGACACGTAGCGCCACCAACGGCGCCAGCAGACGTTGCAAGACGTGTAAGCTTTTCACCTTCAGCACATCGTCTTTCATCGCTTCAGTGTATGATTTTTTGCGAGTGAAAGCAGGTGGGTGCTTGCGTGCTCAATATGTTCTTTTTTTTTTTTGGCCCAAACTGAAGGGGAGAAACTGTACAGAAAAAAAGGGCGGTTTTTAAGGTTTTTGAATATGAGTTAAAAAAAGAAACGGAAAACACTGTTCAAACTTGCAAATAACTGTAAGTGAACGGTGTTTCCAGACAAGCATTCTACTAGCAAAAAAAAATACAATGTGGCTATCAATTTGTCCTTCCTGATTCGCAACAAAGAAAGCAAGTACTGACGGGAAAACAAAGTTGGGCAACAGCAGTCTCAGTGAATGACACCACTGCAAACTGCGTAAAGTTATGAAGAAGATGTTTTCGACTCCCGGTATGCTTCCTTTTTGGTGCAGGGTGCGTTAATTCGTTCTTTTTTATTTTTTCGACTAATGCATCTGAATTCTTTGAAGATTGAAAACCGTTCAGAAAAAGGAAGTACGGTTGAGAAACGAAATACAATACAAAAGGGAGAAAAAAAAAGCGCTATGCAAAAGAAAAAAAAGAAACATACATCGTGGCACGACGTGACTTCCGACACACTAGTCAAAGAAAGAATGTAATTTCAAAAAAAAAATAGGAAAGCGCAAAGGCGCACCTATGGGATGTAGAGACGCTGCAGGGACCTTCGAAGAAAAGCGTGAAACAAAAACAAAAACACGCTGAAAAGGCTGCAGGTTTGCTCAAGTGCGCGTGTCTGCGTGTGTTTGTGCGTTTTTGAGCATTTTTGAATGTTGTCTGAATTTATTCTCTAGCAGAATTGAAAAGAAGAAAAAAAAGGGGTGTTGCACACGGTCACCCTAAAAAAAATAAAGGCTTTATGAATTAGTTACAAAGAGAACTACTGTGAGAACAGAAAGAAAAAAGAGTTCACGCACACAAACTACAAAAGTGGTGAAACAACACGATCTGCAATTCTAAAAGTGAGACAAATCAGCTGCTTTTTTTCCCCAGAAAACAAAAACTCACCTACCAGCAACACTAATCGCCGTCAAAGAAAAAGAAAACGTTGCTTTGTAAGCCCGCAGATACCCTTGCAGCCTCACGTAGTTTCGCGCACACTTTCTTGGTAGCGGTAAATGTTGATGAGCGCGGCAGTTCCGCCCGTCAGATGTGTCGACTTCAACCGCTGCCAAAAAGCGCGGCGCTCTTCGTCCTTCTCGCTTGTCGCGCAATCCTCCAACTCGTCTGCCAGAGCGGAGCGGCTCGTGCGTTCGTGCAGAATGCATCGGAAAAGCGCAATCTTGCGCGTCTGCGAGCGGAGCACGAACCTGTTCTCCGTGGCGGAGATGAGGCGGTACACCGTGACCGGCTTCTGCTGATTCCGCCGGTATGCCCGCGCGATCGCCTGCGCGTCCACCTGCGGGTTCCACCACGAGTCGAACAGCACCACGTGGTTTGCTGCCGTGAAGTCGAGCCCGTACGCGGCGATCTTCGTGGACAGCACGAGCACCATAAGGTTGTCGTTTGACTTGAACTCCTGCATGGCGCGACGGCGCCGCTCCTGCGAGTCTCTGCCGCGCACCGTGAAGGTGCACACGCGCAGCGCGGTCAAGGTGCGGTGAATCAAGTCCTGCGACCCGACGTAGAGCGAGAACACGATCAGCTTCTCCTTGCGCGCCTGCACGCGGAGCACGATGTCGACCAGCACGCGCATTTTCCCGCTGACGTTGATGAAGCTGTCCAGCTGCTCGTTGTCGACCATCTGCACGTACTGCTCCATCCGCATAATGTCGATCTCGTCCAGGTTGGCAGCGCGGCCGCCAACGTCGGCGTCGCGCGTTCGCGTGAGGGCCCCGCCAGCCATGGATTGGTAGCTGTCGGATATAAACGCCAAATAGCACGCCGGGTGGGTGGATAGGTGGTGTGGGCGGTGCTCGGTCGCCCGCAGCAACGTCGTCGACGTCTCGGAGAGGCCGATCTTCTCCTCGTACTCCTTCTGCACATCGGACGAGCCGCACACGAGCAGGTAGTCATGCAGGGGCGGCAGGTCGTTTTCCATCTCGCGAAAGACAAAGCCGCGCATCCAGTCCTGGATGTACTCCTGCGCCATTACCGCGTTGTAGAAAGCCGCGTCGTCGCCCTCCACAAAGCGGTTAATGTCGTTCGCCAGCTCCTGAAACCGCCGCGGCGGGAGCACCTTGCACACGCCTCGATTCACCCACCCCACCAGCCGATACAGCTCACTGGCGTCGTTCTGCAGCGGGGTGCCGGAGAGCACGACGCGCAGATTGCACCGCAGCCGGTCTAGCAACTCCGTGAGTTTGTTGCCTTTCGCAGCAACGCGGTGGCCCTCGTCGACGATGATGAGCGCTGGCGTGAAGCGCTTAAAGCGACGCAGAAAGCCGTTGAGGAACTCGCCGTTGATGACGAACACGTGCCCCTGCCGCGGACGCTCGTTGCTGCGCTGCCGCTCGTACTCCAGCAGCTGCTGCTCAAACTCAAGGTTGTTGATCCCATCTGAAGCGACGAAGTGCGAGAAATGGAGCCCAAAAGAGTCCCACTTGTTCTTTTCATCCACCCAATGGCCAATAATGGGCTTTGGCGTGAGGATGAGAATGTCGCTCTGTGGGGCGAGGTGCAGGTGGGAAAAGCACACGGTGAGGGCAACGAGGGTCTTGCCAAGCCCCATCGTCATCGCGACCACGCAGCCGCTCTGCTTCTCGGCCCTCTCTACAATAAACCCGAGAGCAGACAGCTGCACCGGCGCTAGCTGACTCGCCAGTCGCGTCGGCACGAAGAGGGGTGGCAGGCTGCTGTCGCCGCCGTTGATGTTGACCGTTGCCTGCCGCACCGTCGTGCTTTGCAGCTGCTGCATGATGAGCCGATTGAGGTGCTTGCGTCGCTCCATCTCGCACACGGACGACATGAGACCCGTGCGCAGGTAGCACACCACGCTCGTCCGCCGCCAGTGCGACGCCGCATTGACCACCTCCGTGTTGCCGTGCTCCAGCGCAGTGTCGAAGAGAAGCACATCGCCGACGCGCATCTGGAACGCCTTGCCGATCTTCTTGATGGCCAAGTGGCACCCCTCGAACTCGCCATTAATGACGGACAGCACGCCAAGCCCGCTGCGGAAGTCGCCCTTGTCGGTGTGCACGGCGGTGCGGAAGTCGCGGTTGACGGTGACGGTGCTGAACACCGTTCCACACAGCTCGTACTGGGTGGGGATGGCAACCTTCTGCAGGTGGTGGTGCATCGGCGCCATCTGACTGTACAGCTTGTCAAGCTGCTTCAGGTAAGGCTCGCAGCGTTGAAAGACGCCCCAGTTTCTGCGGGTAAACTCCGTTTCGCGGCACTTGTGCTGCGTCGGGTTCGTCAAGTAGTCGTAGTAGCCAACAATGCCGGTGTCCGGTGGGACACCGCCGTTGGTGGCAGCGCGGAGATTCTTCTTGGACGCCGCCGGCTCCAGTACCGCGGCGGCTGCCTCGCACATCTCCTTAGAAACTCCGCCGGTGATGTACACTGCCACCACCCGCTGCCCATCCCCCTCGCGGTCATAGAAGATGGACGTCTTGGTCACCAGGTCGAAGTCGGCCGCCGCGAGGTACTCGGACTGGAAGCCGTGAACGGCGTCCACCGTCTCCTCGCCCGTAAGGTCGTCCACCGGCGCCGCGGCACCCGCGTCGTCGCCCTCGACGGCCTCTTTCTGGAAGTGAAAGTCCGCGTCGCCGGAAAATGCAGGGTTGGCGCTACTCTGCAGGGGAGCGTTGTCCAGCAGCGGCGCAGGAGGCGTGGACGCCGCGGACGCCGCCAATACTCTGTCCACGTCCTCGCTGGCGTGCAGGCGCAGCTGTTGAAAGGCGCCGGTGTCGTCGGCAGCAGATGGCGCCTCTGCTGGGCCACGCAGAATGCAGCGCAGGTAGTAGCAGATCTCTTTTACTGGGGAGATGTGCAGAAACGGACTGCGCTCTTGCAGAGCTGGCACTTCGCAATCGGGAACCTGAATGTAGAAGCTGCAAAACTGAAGAATGCGGCTGACGTACTCTGCCGGGTGGAAAAGCGGCTTCTCGTTCCACAGACTGCGATAGAAAAGCGGGTAGTGCCGCAAGTACAGCTTTCCGCGGATATCTGCCTTCTCGTCCTCGTCGCACGAGCAGTACTCCTCACAGAGGCGCAGCAATTCATCATCGTCAACCGGGATCGCGGGAAGGATGGTGTAGCCACCCTTTGGAATCCCAGCGATGCGCAGCTGGCGCCGCTGCGTTTCCCGCGTGATTGTCTCCAGGTCGCCGACACTGGGCGACGGGAACACGATGGCGATCTCGCCGGTGGTCTGCACCACATCAAGGACACCCGTCAACTCCGGCGTGGGTCCCGCTCGTGTGAGTTCACTCAGCATCGCCTCTTAGCGGTTGACGCACAGTCTCAACTCTGCGCCAGAAAACCAAACCCCAAAGAAAGCAAAATGTACCCTCGTACTTAGAAAAAAACGCAAATAGTTTTTCCACCATTTGAAGCCGTGTGAAGCAAAAATAAGAGAAAAATAAGGGAAGAGTCGCCGTCGTTACAGAGTTAAAAGGAGCAAAAAAAAAAAAACGGTGCGAGGGAAGAGAAGAAGAGCGTGTTTTTTTTTTTTTTTGTACCTCTGCTTACATGTTTCATAATACTTGGAAAAAGAGAGAAAAAACAAACAAAGTAAGGCAATCCAGTACGCGCGCTACTACACGCAGCAATGCTCGAACTTGAGCAGAAAAGGTTGCTAACCATTCCTTAATTCTCAAATTCGAAGCAACAGCACACAGTTACACGTGCCGTCGAGAGAGAAGCAAAAGGTACCCATGTTGGTGAGACGAGCACCAGTTGCCGCAGCGCTATGCCACTTCCCTTCGCTTTCGTTTTTTTCTCTTGCGTTGCTTTTCGCCACCTTCATTTTTTTTTTGTTGCTCATCTAATCATCTTTTCTTTTTCTTTTTTTTTTTTTAAACAAACCAAAGTGGGTTGTGCATGCGCAGACAAATTGGAAATAAAGTCAACAATCATGTTGTTGTTGTTACTTAGCGTATTGGATGTGAAGAAGCCCTCTCAGTCTTGGCCACTGCTGGAGATCATCTCGAGCGTTCCCCAGTACTAAGAGCGTTTCGAAATACCTCCTGTCAGTGCCTCGCGCTCGAGAGACGACGTAAACGTCGTCTCGTCGCCCATCTTCACGAGGAAGGAGGTGTTGAAGTCAACCTGGACGTCGCCATTCGGGGTGCGGAACAAATCCTTGTGCATGTCGTTGAACGACTGCTGCACGTCCGCCGTCTTGTGCGTCCCCATCGTGTCGTCAAAGAGGGACGAAGAAGAAGATGGCTGGCCCCACGGCGACTGTGCTGACGGCGACGCCACAGTTGGCTGACTTGGCTGGCTGCTTTTGCTGAGCGGCTGAGGAACACTCTGCAGGATCGCTTTCCGCATGTTGTCATCGGGTGCCTCAACCTGGAACGCCGGCTCCGCGCTCTCGCCATCCCTTTTCCGTCTCCGACGCTTCTCTCCGCTCTCGGCCTCCTGAGTGGTCGGTCCGCTAGAGAGGTAGCGCATCCCACGCTTGCAATAGTGCCAGAGCATGGGGCCAAATTGGATCAGAACGATGATGGTCATGATGTTGGCAAAGATGAAGGTGGCCGCCTTCACCATTTGCTTTTGCCAGCTCTGCGCAAACTTGCGCCTCCACGCGCTGAACCCAGACCCACTCGCGTCACCAGATTTCGCCTGCCCTGCCGCGTTTGCGCCGCGCGCTGCCTTCTCGCCTGCCTTTTCAAACGCAGAGTACGCCGTCTGCTTCGCTTTTTGGAACGACGGGTGGGCAGCGACGCGCTGGCCAGCATCCCTGACAGCCTTCTGAACTTGCGGGTGGCGCGCAAGATACGTCATCAGCTGCCGCTGCAACGGTCCCCAAGGAGCCATCTTCGCCGGTCTTACTCACGTACTGAGCGTGAGGCGTAAGCAATAAGTCCCAATGCCGTCCGTGCTGAACGGGAAAGAAAAGAATTTTCTGTTGGTCTCGCACATTTCGACGATAGAGAAAGATAGAATGAGAGAAAAGTGTTGGAAATTTGTGGAAGACAAGTTTGAGAGGAAACAGCAAGCAACTAAATTGAAACTACAGAGACACACCAACTTGTTGACATTGTCCATGGCACAGTCACCTTTCCGCCTTCTCGCTGATTGCTTGTCTCCCCTTGCTGCACAGAGGAGCTGAAAAAAAAAAGCGCCGTAGAAATGGCTACGTTTGATCCCAAAGGGAACCACTAAAGAGGCAACAGCAAAAAGCGGTGCTAAAACATAGCTGCTCAAGCACAACCTTTTTTTTTTTTTCATTTAACTTTTTCAGCAGAAATAAATTTAAAAAACTACGCAAAACTCTAATGCCCTGTCGTTTGTCCTCATCGTCCTTCGAAACGCTTCTAGAGCACCGCAGTCTGCTGCAATCAACGGCTCAGTGCGCCATGATATGAATGTAGTCGTTGAGGAGCGTGCGAAAGTTGCCCAGGGCGTCGTTGATGAGGCTCTTGTAGTGCTCAGCCGCCTCCTCGTCGGTGCGATTGATCAGCAGCACCGTTCGAAGCCACTCAATGTCGTCCAAGGTCTGCAACTCTGGAATGCCGGTGGAGAGCATGAGCATGAAGAGCATGATGAGAGCGTTGCTGTGGCGGCGGAGGGCGTTGTACGCTTGACACGCAAGGTCGACAAAGTACTTGTAGATTGGGCTGCTCGCACCACCCATGGTGTAGAGGTACATGGGCGTGAAGATGAACGGCGCGGTTTCTCGCTTAATGCCAAATTTCGTCTTGAAGTTGCCCAGAAAGTGACCAAAATCGATGTGAAAAAGTGTGCCGTCTTGGCGAAGCATGATGTTGTCGTTATGGCGATCGCCGATCCCGAGCACGTAGGTGGCGACTGTGTAACCCGCTACGCTGAAGACGAAGTTCCACAGACAGCGCTCCACCTCGTTGCGCTCACGGTTGAACTGACGCAGCCAGTTGATTAACGGGTCGTCGCTAAAGGCGGCCTGGGCTCCGCCGTCGTGCCGCGTGATGTTGGCGATGGTGTCGCTGTTGAGCACCACCTCGATCATTCCCACTCCCTCCCCGGTGGAGATGCAGCCGTACGGGATGAGGTGCAAGTCGAGCCCGGCCGCCTTCCACAGCGAGTCCATGAGCTCTAGAAGCTGCAGTGTCAGCAAGTCCTGCCGCAGATCGTCGCCGGATTTGAAGATGACGAAAAACTGGTCGTCTTGGTCCAAGTAGTTGCGAAACACCAGCCAGAAGGGAAACTTTTTAGAGTCCATAACCTTGCACTGATTGATCTCAACCGCGCAGCATTCCATGGAGGGGTTGAGAGCAAGGGTGAAGCGGTGCGGAAAGCGGATCTGCGACAAGGCCTCCCGCAAGCATTTGACGCGGTCTTTCTTCTGGGCACGCTGCACCTTGAGGGCGCACTGCAGCAGCTCCTGGCACACGTACACCTGTCGCAGGTAATTCCACCGGTGAGGGGACCGCTTCATCAGCTCCTCGATGAGAAGTCCGTGGCGCTCGCAGATGCTCAGATTCTTCACTTCCGCGGTGAGGTACCAAAAGACGTAATGGCCAATGATGTGGTTCGAGCGCAGTGACCGCCGCAGAAGAAACCGCGCCAGCGCTGAGTAGTGGTAAGGCTCGTACTTGAGAACCTGCACCAGCTGCAAGATGCACCCTCGAAGCTCATAGTCGGACATGTTGCCCACAGACTCGACAGCCTGCTCGCGCACAACAAGGTCAGCGTACCGCGCGTCCAGCAGCTCGAGCGCGTCAAACGCGGGAAGTGGGCACCAGCGGTGCAGGAGGCAGTGCGCCTCGTACACGTCGAACGGTTTTAGCCAGTCGACAGCGCTGAACACTTTCGCCATCGCTTTTGGCCGGTTCAGCAGTATCTCGCGATACTTCCACAGGATTGTTCTGTCGTCCGAAGTCAGATGGACGAGTGGGTCATACTCGAGCACTCGTTTCAGTTGCCGCAGCTGCTCGATCTCGTTGTTGAGAAGGTGGCCGCTAAGGCGGCTTTCACGCACCGCCAAGCTTTGGCGCGCGTCCTCCTCCTTGCTGCGTGGCGGCCGGCCACTGGGAAAAACGACTGGCTTGCTGAAGGTCGGGAACTCCACCGCGAAGGTGCACGCATTCGAGTCGGGGTTGTTGGAATTAAACCCAATCGGATTCGCTCGTGCCTTTCCGTCCCACAGGTTGATGTGACCGGTGCTCATGCGCATCTTCGCTGCGTAGTCAAACAGCTGTGTCGCAGCGGTCCCAAGAAAGAATACAGCGTGACCCTGCTCCTCCGTCTTCTTCGACGACTCCTCCGCGACGGCGATGATGTCTTCTGCAGAGGCGTCCCGCACAGAGCCGATTTTGTCCACGGTGGTGGCCACGAGCGTGAAGCAGAGCTTAAGCTCGCGAGGAACGTTGGACAAGTCAATGCTGAACGTCACCTGCCCGCCCTCCTTCCAACACACTTTTGCCGGAACGCCGTCATCCGTCTTCGACTCGTCGCGAAGCTGCCATTCCGTAATCTGCGGCTCACAGCAGCGCCAGGTGCCAAAGTACGCCTCCACTAAAATGGCCAGATACAGCTTGGATGAGTCGCGCACATTTTCCTCTTTCATGCGGCTCGGCAAAATGATGAGCTTTTCAAACCCACCAACCACCCGGAGCGACAGCTTCTGTTCGATGTTCCACAAACTGATTTCTGGAGCCCCGGGTTTGCATAGCTCGGAGTGCTTGCGGTTGGGCAGAGCGTGCGAGGGATAGCTGGGGCGGAAGAGCGGCGCAATGAGGAGCATCTCGTCCTTCGGCTCAACAATGATGTGTATTTCGCGCTGCTTGCTGACACAATCCCGAATGTAGCGGAAGTTAATCAAATGCTGCGCGCCGTAAATGTACTCGTTACGCCCTTTCACGCGAAAAACAAACACCATCTCCGACCCGTCTTTTTTCGCTTTCATTTTTGTAAAGGCCAGTAAGCGGCTCATTGTCAGTTGAATGGCGTCGTCGGCGATGGTGTCGAAGGTGAACTCGCGCATCGTGGAGCACGTGCAGCCCGCGAGGTCCACGTACCACAGTCGCATGCGAATGCAGCCGCTCCCGCTCGCTGCCTTCGTGGAGCTCAACTGCACCAGCAAATCTAACTGCGCTTTTTGTAGGGGAGGAACACAGAACATCTGCGGCAAACTCCGCATCGCGAAGTGCTCGGGGATGGTCGGGTTCACGGCTTGGAAAAGCTTCCACTCGTCCATGTAGGCGCGGTCAATCAAACGCCGAAACTCCCGCACCTCCTCGCAGTTGCTGTTCCATGTGTGCGGTGGGCCCGCGATGTACTCCAACGCGGCGTCAATGTCGCGTGGTGAGGCCGCACTGTCCTCGTTGCCAAACACCAGCGACCGCAAGTAGTCGGAGAGAGCGGTGACATTGTGATAGTTTCGTTGATTGAAGTGATCAATTTCTCTGTTGATCACCGCCTTGGAGAGCTCCTCTTGCTCAAGCTCCTCCTCAATGTTGATTTGAAAATTATCCCACTGCTTTGCCACCCGGGGAGGGGTTCGCGGCAGCATTCTGCCACAACGACGCTTCTTAGGCTTTTGATATGGAGGTTACTGCCGCAACACTGAAATAATGCTTTTGTTATGGCCTAAAAAGCAAGGATCTACCAAGAGAAAGGGCAAGTGCGACTTTAAAACAAATTGTATCTGCTTCTATTTTTAAGCAGAAAAAAAAAAACACTCGTGTAAAAAAAAAAAAGGCGCTCAAAAAAGTGCACCTGCATGGAAACTAGAGAATAAAAGGCCAAACGGTGAAAAAAGGAATTCTTGAAAGGAGAATAAAGATATCTAGAGAGAGAGATGACCTTGCCGCGATCCTGTTCGGAAAAACGCTTAGTGATAGCGACACAAGCACTTTGCATCGTATTTCTTTTCCAATCGACGTTGCCGAAACTATAGAGGGAGGAAAACGACGTTGGACAAAAGAAAGATTTTCAGTACGTTCTGCGTCACAAGTGCCGCCGTTGGTTTCGTTTTGTTCTCTTCTCCGAACGTGTATCTAAACGGCGCTGGAACTCGTTAGAGAAAGGCATCCAACAAAAAATTTGTGCGTACAATCCATTCTTTTTTTTCTTTCACTCTTTATTTTCTTGTATTTATTAATAGAAATTTCACATCGCTGTGAAAATTCCGTTACTTCGTTTAAGCGGAGATTAAATAAATGCTTTTACACGACGCTGCTGACCTTCCGCACAAATCACATATTTGCGTGCACCTCGGAAACACAAAAAGAGGCGCGTGTCTGAGCACATCACAACACACGGGGTCATATGGATCCATATCGAAAGGCAAAAATATCAGGGAAATAACTCAGACGATTTTTTCGACACGAGGTTGTCTTCATCCGTCACAAAAACAAAAAGAAACTGTAATGGGAGATGCGGCAGCGACGACAGTGCACACTTCAAATGAAAAAAAACTCGTTCATCTCCTCCACCACCGCTTGCTGGACATGGAATACTACTGGCGACGGTGTTTAAGACCTACAACATCATGAACTCTTGCTAGCAGCGCGTCTTGGTTCTTCTCTAAGCAAATGTCAAACGCCGACAGCCCTGCTTCAATTGAGGTGGCTACTGCCGCTTCTATGGAAGCAGGGTGGATTTGAATATGGGCGGCACCGAGCGCTTTAATGCAATTCGCCACGCGCGCGACATTCTGTCTCGCTTCTGCCTCGCGCTCTTTGTCCTCCACAGCGCCTTCGGCTGCCTTTTTCCAGGAAACCCAAATGTTTCCGTTCATGCCGATAATCAGATGCACGAGATGCTCCGCCAGGTCGACGAACTGGTGCTTTGCGCGCTTCACAAGCGAAGGGCGGACACTAACCAGAATGCCGAACCCGGAGAGTCGGCCATACTTTTCGGCGGCCCGGGTATGTAACGAGACGACGCCATCGGGAGAAATTCGCTGCACCTCGGCACTAACCAGGTCGTCCTGGTCGAACAACTGCCGCATGCCCAGCTCATCGCCACGTCCGCGGCGACGCAGCATCCCGCCTGGCTCCGTCACATTCGATAGCAACATTATGGCCGTCTGCGTTGAGTTCACGTCCACTTGCCACTTGTTTCCAGAGACCTCGAGAACGCGGCCAACAACAACGTCACCAATCTCGGGCTGGTAACGAGGCAGCATACCTTTCACAGATACTACTCGATCCGTCACCTCGATATGGCCATTAATGGCAGCTACAATTTCTCCAGCGCCCTCGTGCACCAAGGCGACATCGCTAGGGTTGTTGCCCGCAAACGTGTTGAACCCGCGCAGGTACACCTCCTCGGATCCGGTGTTGAGCTTCTGATTTGCCTCTCCACCACAAATCGAGTCACCCACAATGACCACTCCCGAAGACATTTTTATGGCAAAAAAAAAAAGTTATTGCTAAGGCAAAAAAAAAATTCTTTTGAAGGCACGACCTTCCTAATTTCTCTTACGGCAGTCGCTGCGGAAAAAAGAAAGGCGAACGAAAACAAGAAACGAATAAGGATGTAAAACCAGTACAAATGCAAGAAGAGCAAGCAAGCGAAGTGAGGGAGAAAATTAGTGGAGGAGAGGGATAGTTCACAAAATCGACGATGAGGTTGATGACGCAATATTTCTTTTTAGCTCTAGCGAGCAAAGCCTAAGCCCCACAAACTCAACACTTGCTGAACACAGTCTTTTTCTCTTTTTTTTTTTCTTATCGGTACGCTGTAGCCACCTTAAAGCACTGTTCGTCACAAGAAGCGCAACAGTAGCAAAAATTACCTGCGTTGAACATCATTATAGAGCACTTTTTTTTTCTTTATCAGTTAAATGTTAGGAGAGGAAAGAAAATCAATGGATAGTACTGTATTCCACACACGTTGAAAAAAAAAAAAAACCAAGAAAAAACCCGAAAGCCGCTTCTTCTAAGTAAAGCAGAGGGTTTTTTTTTTCTGCAAAAGTCGTCTTCTGTTTCTCAACAACAACACCGGAGTAAAAAAAAAAAATAATTTTTCCCATGCCTTAGCGACCGTGCCGACTCTTGGAGCAGCAGAACTAAATCTTGATGGTCGTCACGGCGCTTTCATAACACCTCCGTGCACCTCGCACAACAAACTGCAAAAACGCAACAAAATGTGGCTTTCCTCGCAGAATAGAAATATTTAGCTTTTCCTTCAATTGCTGGTCTTTTTGAGGGACTCGCGTTGCTCCAGGTCTCCGTTGCTGGAAGTTGGAGACAAGGTAAGAATTGCGATGGACAGAGTACGCGTCAAGGGGGGGGGGGGACAAGTTCCGCTACACTCAAAGAACCTTGTTTGTCGTCAATCGTAAAACAAATAAACAAAAAAAAACCGAAAAAGGAAGAAGCGATGGAAGCTCATCTTTTGTAAAGCTTTCTGGCACTCCACGGCAAGTAGACGTGCTGGCAAACCCGGTGGAGAGAAAGCTGTGAAGCCGGCGAGACGCAGTCAAGCGTGCGCTGACCCCGCCATCGATAGCGGACAGATGAACAGTGGCGGTGAGCGCACAAAAGCCTCGTGATGACCGCAAAAGATGGTGCGAGCCTTTCTCTAGGCCGCTGCCTTCCCTTTCTCTCTTCTTACCCCGCTAAAAAAGGATGTGGAGGCAAAGACTAAATGCATATTGATGCTTTTTTTTTTTTTTTTGCTTCTTTTTAGATTTAAGCTCCGACCTTCCGCATTTTTTTAACCGCCAGGAGAGAAAAATGAAAGAGCTATGATTGGTTTTTTTTTTTTCTTTATAACCTGTTGTTCATTTCCTTCATGGTCCCCGCAAGGCCTCGCTCTTCTAAGCTGCGTGCTATTCTGCACGTCAAAACTCGACCCGCAGCCAAGGCTCTTCGTTTCAAAGCAACAATGTTCTAAAAAATAAATAATTAAATACCTGTTTCAAGTTGACGACCGATGCGTTCAACGTGAGCTTTCTCACGTTTATCTCTTTCTCAGAACAATTCACAACTGTTTCTGGTTTGCTTTCTTTTCGCAAAACAATCAACGAACGCTTGCCCACCTGCTTCGCCATAGCCTAGATCAAGAAGGCTGTTTATATTTTGTCGTTGCAAATCCGCATTTTTCAGGTTCCTCACTTGTTTGTTTCCTCCATCATTGTCTACTTAAAGTTCGCGAGAACTTGAGAATAAAAGCTACTGCCAGTTAATCATCCAGTCAACTTTGAGAAAAAAAAAAAAAAGCGTGCCGCTCATACCTTGCACCATCGCTTCTGCTTGCACTACCAGCGCACGTGCAGTGGACACAACAAACATACAAAGAAAAAAAAATAATTTACTGAGATCGTTGTCTGTAATGCGTCGCGCTCTCCTTACGGTGCTCGCCGTGGCGCTGGCTGTGTGCGTGGTGCCCC
>JASAOP010002614.1:0-42183 GCA_030849055.1 Crithidia thermophila | reverse complement strand
GCTGCTGCTGCTGCTGCTGGTGTTGGTGCTGGCGCGCAGCGATCATGCGCCGCACGGCCGTGTCGAAGCCCGGCGCCATCGGGGCCGGGACCGCACCGCCAACACCGTCAGCCCAGCAGCTCAGCTGCGATCCGCACGGCGCGTTGTTTATCTTTGGCGTAAACGTGCACTCGCGCATCAAGCCGCCAGGCGCCCGCTTCGTCGCCTTCTTCAGCTCAGTGCTCGTCGTGCTCGTCAGTAGATGCGATCCTTGCGGCAGAACACGCACCGACCCGGACCCTTCCCGCCGCATCGACAGGGACGACGACGAAGCCGCAGCGCGCAGAGGAGCCGCTGGCGACGCCGAGAAGGGCGACCGCCGCGGCTGCTGACGCGGTGGCGGCCGCCTCTTGACGGTGCTCGACGTCTCCTGCGGGTCGCGCGGCTCCGGGCTGAGGCTTAAGCCGGGGTTCTCGTCCGCAGCAGGCGGGGTCAGCAACGCCGCCTTCGGTGGTGGCGACAGCTGCTCTGGCTCCTCCGTTGCGGAGGAGGAGGACGACGACGACGACGGAGAGGCTGGCGAGGCGGAGCGGGTACCGCGCGAGAAGTTTGTGTGCAGGAACGAATCCTCATCGCTGGAGGCGGAGCCGCCATTGCTGCTGCTGCTGCTGCTGGAGTCGTCATCGCCACCGAAGTCTGCGCTTTCATCACCGGATGGAGAATTGCCGTCTGGCGCTTCCGATGGTGACTCCGCGGGGGATGGCGCGGCGGCACGGGAGTTACTCGGCTGCGCCATGGCAGCGCGCACCGGCGTCGGGTTCCAGCGCGCGCGGTTCGTCACGGCGGCTTTCCACACTTTCGCAAAGACGTACGCGAAGCGATCCGCCTCCACGGTGCCTGTCGCAGCCGCGTCGTCCCTGCCGATCCCACAAGCGAGGAGGAACTTGTCAATCAGCGCGGCGTGCTGCGGAGCGCCAATGCCGAGCGCCTTCAGCATTGCCCGTATCGTCGACGCGGACACCACGGCTGGCGCGGGACGCACGTCAGCAGCAGCGGCGCCGCCGTCCTCACCAGCTACGACCGCACGCCACAGCTCCCACACCGAGTGCACGGCGTCGTCGTCGGTGGCCTCACCGGCTGTGCTGCTGGCCGTCGCACGCGCAGAGCGTGACGGCGGCGCGGCCGGACTGCGAATCGTCCTCTCCTTCCGGATCGAGGGAGACGTCGAGGACGGCAGCCGCGCTGGGGAGCTGCGCGGGGGCTGCTGCTGCTGCTCCCGACTGGCGGAGTAGCGCAGTCGTTGCTCCTCCTCCTGCTCCTGCCGCTCTCGCAGCGACGGCGCGTGCCGCGCAAGACGGCGACTGCGCGAGTTGATTTGCGGGCGGAACGAGCACTCTTCACGGTCCATGAGGGAATGCCGCAGCCAGAACACTCGGAACGAGGGAGTCAGAATCTAAAAATCTAAGAAATTTTTTATTGTCGCGTTGTAGTGCTTCTATGCGTTGGTGCCGGGGCACCTGCTTTCAGTTTTGTGTTCTACTCGCAATGGAAGTGTTCAGTGAAGGGAAAGGGGTGGACAAAAAGTAGAGTTTTTTTGTTGTTGTTGGGGAGTGTTCGCAAAGGAATTAGCGCGTCCAGTTGCGCACTTTTAGAAAAGCGTTTCTGGAGACGCAGAGTGTTCTGACTTTGCGCCACGCCTCAACACTGAGCAAACACAGTGAGCGCCGTCAGTGCGTACCTTTGTACGTCTACCGCACCGCTTTATCGATCTTCAACGACAGCATCCAATAGAAATTGAATAAGCAGTGTAAAACACTATGTTTAAAAGCCCCAAAAATTCTTTCTTAAACGTCAAATTTGGTGGTGATTTGTGTGTCGATTAACGGTTAAGCGAAATAGTTAAGCTGGTTCAGTTATTATCAAAAGAAAGAGAAAGAAAAAAGAAACAGCACAGTCACGTCGACTCAGACTTCTGCTGCGCTGCGCAAAAAGCCTTCGTCTTTTTTTCTCCTCATCAAAGCACTCCTGCAACTGTTGCCGTTTCGTGAGTGCCCACGGGTCCCGACAGGACGCGTCCATACAACACAACAACAGCAAAAAAAAAAAAAAACACCCTTCGCATAGTCCTGCGCAGTGGACGCCTCAAGCCATTCTGGAGAGCTTTAAAGCGCTATGCGCGCCAAACAAAAATGATATGTCACCCACCTTCCTGCACTCACACCACACAAATACGCGCACACAACACGAACGCCTTAAAAGAGCGTCCCGGAGAAGGTGCCTGCCAAGCATGCCGGGTAGGACACCAGGTGGTCCACCGAGTACCGCGTCGTGTTCTGCACCTCCGCCAGCTCCTCCAGCGCCGGCACCAGCGCCTCGCCGAAACGCGTCACCAACGCCCCGTGCGAGCGGATCACGTCAGCCAGAATACCCTGAACCAGGTCCACGTTCTTCTGCCTCCGCAGCCACGCCGTGATGAAGCTCAGCAGCCCTTTAAGGCAGCTCTGCATGCGGTCCAGCTCCGCCGCCGTGTACGTGCTGCCGTCCACGTAGTCGACCGCGCGCTTCAGCTCCAGGTCGATCGCCTGCGCCGTCTTGAGGGACAGAAAGTAGTCCATCAGCGCATCGTGGCGGTTGTTGACCAGCATGTCCTGCACCGGCGTCAGCTCATCGAGATCGGCGCGCGTCATGTGGCCCGCCTCGCCCGCATCAACGCCCTTGCGGTTGTCCGAGGCGACGACGAGGAAAGTGGGCCGCAGCTCCTGCGTCGTGGGCAGAAAGAACGGCACGTCCTTCTTCTTCGGCGGCAGCAGCGGCTGGTTCTTCTCCTTGATCTGGTCCAGCACCGTCAGGTTGAACCACAGGCTCTGCGGCACGCCCGCCAGCTCGAGGCCCTCCATCGGAATCGCGTCGAGCGCCGCCTGCTGCGCCGCCCGCTGCCGCCGACGCACGAGCGCGATGTCCTGCGAGGCGTCAAAGAGGTTCGCCTCCGCGGCGGCCGCCTCGCGTGCCTCTGTCTCGGCCGCTGCGCGCTCCTCCTCCTCCTCCGCCGTGAGCGCCGCAGCCGCGGTGGGCCGGGTGGCAGCGGTGGCGTCGTCGAGCGGGTCCTCCTCGGCAGCGCCGTGGGCGGTGGGGAAGTGCAGCCACGGCAGACTCTCCGTCGCGTTCGCCTTGGGCGTCGGCACCACCTCCGGGACGTAGCCGTAGCGGATGTTGTTCACCCACAGATAGGCGCCGCGCTCGCCAGCGTGCGTCGTCACGAGGAAGAGCGCGTCGGGGTGAAAGCTGAGGGAGAGCGCCGGCGAGGCGAAGCGGTACTGCCCGACACACGCGGCGGCCGCCAGGTCCCAGACGAGCAGCGCGCCGTCGCCCGAGGTGGACGCGACGTAGCGGAACGTGTCCGGCGCCAGCGCCAGCGCCGTGATGGGGCTGTTGTGGCCCTCCAGCTCACGCACCGGCGTGCGCAGCTCGTCCTCGGTGAGGCCGAGGTCGGGGTTGGCGTGGTACACGCGGATGGTGAAGTGCTGCGCAACGATGAAGAGCGACGACGCCTCGTGCAGGCAGGAGTGCGTCATGGGCTGCGCTGTCGCGATGGACGCCTTCAGCTCGCCGGACCAGAGGTCCCACATCTTGATGACGCCGTCCAGGCCAGCCGTGATGACGGTGGTGTTGCCGCAGCCCACCTCCACACACTCGACCGAGCTGTCGTGCGCGCGGTCGGCGCCGAGCTTCGCATCGAAGAGGTGGCGCACGCTGCGGTTCTGCAGGCTCAGCACCGCCACGTTGCCGCTGGAGTAGCCGACAACGGCGTAGTTGCCGCAGTCGGACAGCGCCAGCGCGCGCGCGGTGTGGGCGGAGGTCTGAATCCCGGAGAGCTTGAAGTCCATCGCGCGCGAGTCCATGCGCCAGCCGCACGCCAGCGCCGACGCCGCGTGCAGGGAGACGAGGCTGGACCACTGGTAGTTGCGCGTGGTGGAGGCGGCGAGGGCGGTGGCCGGCGGCAGCTTCACCGCCTCACGCCCCAGCTGCATCTCGCGCCCACGCTTGCCCAGCTTGCCCTGCGACAGCTCCCACGACGCGCGGTCGGAGAAGACGTGCGTGACGCGCAGGGCACGGTCGTTGCCCGCCGTGACGAGAAGGTCCGTGTTGTAGAAGATGGCGTCCGTGCAGCTGCCCATGTGCCCGCGGCGCTCCCGCACCAGCACGCCGAGGCCGTCCACGGTGTCGAAGCGGAACTGCATCAGCGCGTTGTCGGCGCCGCCGGTGATGAGCAGCGCGGTGTACTCGGGAATGTCGAACATCACCAGCGAGTGCACCACGTCGACGTGGGGCCGCTCGAGCGCCTCCAGCTCGGAGCGAACCTGCTTGGAGCGCGTCAGGGTGCCGTCCATGCAGCGGTTCTCGAGGTCCCAGATGACGACCTCGCCCAAGCTCGTGCCGGATACGAGAAGACCGTCCTTGTCCGTGCGGAACAGCAGCGACGTGACGGCGCCGCCGTCTGCGTGGTCGAAGGTGGTGATCACCTCGTCCGTCGCCACGTTGCACGCCGTCACCTTGCCGTCCGTCGTGCCGTACGCCACGATGTTCTTGTAGCGGCTGCAAGCCACCGCCGTGATGGCCGCCGCGCCGCTCCTCGCGCTGTCCTTGCCGCGGGGCGAGTACCACAGACACGTCGCGGAGCGGAAGTTCCACAGCTGCAGCGTGCCCTCCGCCGTCGTCAGCAGCAGCTTGTTTGTGTAGCCGGTCAGCAGCGCCAGCGCCGTCACCGTCTCGCTCTTCTCCACCAAAATCTCCTGCAGGACCTTGCCGGTCTTCATCTCCCACACCACAACGCGCTTGTCCTCGCCGACGCTGAAGAGCAGGTCGTCCTGGGCGAGCAGGTGGGTGATGGCGGGCTTGGTAGCCGCCTCGTGGTGCTCGGTCCAGAGGGGCTTGTGGTGGACAAAGACGTGCAGCCGCGGGCCCTCTGCGACGGCGCGGTACTTGCCGACCTGCGCCACCGCGCGCACCGGATCCTGGAAGGTCGGCCCGCCACGCATCATCGCCAGCTCCTTGCCCTTGTAGAGTTGGAAGGTGCGGCCCGTGGCCACCATCAACACAGGGGTGCCGTAGAGGAGGGTGGAGCTGACAGGGACGGGGCCGCAGATGGAGCCCACGACGCGGAACGCATCGAACGACTGCATGGCTAATGCAAAGGGAGGGGCCTGCGAAAGTGGCCACACAGTGACAAGTGAGAAAGGGGGAAAAAAAGTGAAGTCAACGCACTGTTGAGTTCTGCTTGCGTCAAATAAGCAGCAGGAGTGAGAGAGAGAGAGAGAGAGAGAGAGAAAAAAAAAAGAAGAAAGGAACCGAGGAAGGGGGAGGAGAAAGTGAACAAAGAGTAGCAGAGGTAGAAATAAAGGAGTATTTGTGCGTACGGCACACCAGCAGCAGCTACCGTTGCAGCCATAAGAAAGCGTGTGTTTACGTACAGTTTACCATAGAACTTGTGAAACCAGGCCTACTTGTTGGAGAAAACGTTTATGCTTATCTCAGTCTTGAAAGCTGCTTGTCTTTCTGGTGATCAGTGCAACAAACGTGTCAGTCTTTTTTCTGTTTTTTTTTTTTTAAATTCGCAACAGTAAGAAAGAGCAATAATGTCAGGAAAAAGAGAAAGAAAAATAACAAATAGAGAAGTCATCAAGAAAGGAGACACATTTCATCAAGAAAAAGAGCCACAGCGCTCCATTCACTTACCATACATCCACACGCAAACCAAACCAGAGAAAAACGAAGCGTTCGAAAAGTAAAATCAAAAGGTCAACACGAGGCTGATTGTCACAATAGTAGTACTTAAGAACGAGAAAAGAGAGGACGCAAAGACAAGTTACGCGTTCAGCGGGAATCGAGCGGCTGAAGAGATTTTGCGGCACTAGCACTGCTGGAAAGCGCAGCGCGTCACAATCTTTAATAATATGCTCTGGAAAGAGTGGTCAACACAAACAAAAAGGAAAAACGCAAGCCAAATTAGACAATAGGCTGAGATTCGACTGCAGTTAAGCGAGTCTTCCTTTCTTCGTTTCAAAACGGCACGTTGGGGCTATAAATACACGCAAACTAACAAAAATCGTTAAAGTGTCGAGAGACGAAGATAACTGTGCAGGAACAAGTTTGAGAAGAAAGGGCTGAGGCAGAACAGCGCAAAGCCTGAAAAGCAAAGTAAAAAATCTAAAAAGAAAATTGCTTCAAACAAGAAACAAAAAATTAGGCAAGGGAAAAAGTAACAAAAAATCCCGTTGTGAGCGTCTGCATTCTAAAAAAAAAAAAAACGTTCAAACATATTTTTTTTTAAATAAAGTAATTTGCTCTACATATATTAACATACACACACACACACACTTGACGACACTGCACTCAAATGCGGTGCGGAACACCTCCAATTGTTGACTCAAGAGGAGAGAGAGAGAGAGGAAGCGCTAATGTTGCGCAAAAGAGGTACTTCAGACTTAAAATGTCACCGAGTGAAAAAATACAACAACAGGGCAGCGTGGTTTTTTTTTAAAGTTATATCTTCCCTCACCTCCGCTCCTCTCTCTCCGAGGCCGACCCCTCCTCCCGCTCCTCCTCCTCCTCCTCATCGATCGCTGGGAGAGAGCTAGACATCATCCCCGATGGCGCGGCAAACGGGTTCAGCATCGACATCGGGTCCACGTGGCGGACAGCCCCGGGCGGGCCGTCGTCGTCGTCGATGGGCGGCACAAAGATTGCCTCGTCGTAGTTCAGCACAGCCGCCAGACGTCGCGCGTCCATTGATGGCGCCTCCTTCGCCATGCGCCGGCTGTTGCGGCCGAGCAGCACCGACCGGTCCACCGCCGACGGCGCCATCGACGACGCGTCCGCCTCTGCGCCGCCCAGCGTGGCGGAGTTGCGCCGCGCCAGGTCAGACGCCTGCACCACCCGCACCCGCGCGTTCTGCTCCGACAGGTTCAGCGTGGGCGGGCGGACGACGATGTCGCGCGTATCCTCGTTGTTGCGGCGCCGGTAGAAGCAGGTCCACGAGAGCAGGCGGCGGCTGTTGTTATTGGTGTCCTGCCCGGTCACGAGGACTACCTCCGTCTCAACCGACTTGGAGAAGGTCTTGAGCGCCGTGCCCACGTAGAGACGCACGTTGAGGAACGTCATGGTCCCCATGCCCTCGGTGAGGAGGGTGAGAGGCGTCGTCCGCGGCACCGGCACCTCCACCTCCGGCACGGCGACGATGGTGCCCTTCTCGATGCTGACATCCGACAGCGTCTCCACGGTGTCGACGTGGTAGTTGTACACCTCCGTCTTTGTCCGGATGTAGCAGCGCGTGATCAGCGAGTACTTGACGCGCGTGATGTTGCCGCTGCCGTCCGAGTTGTCGACCAGTAGCTTCACCATCACTTTGCCGTAGCCGACGGAGACGAGGGGGCTGCGCAGCGACAGCTTCACCTTCACCTTCCCGGAGCGCAGAAAGCCGCCGCGAAGGTTGATGCTAAACTCCTGGTTCCACGGCGGCGGCGCGAAGCGGCCGTGGCGCTTGTGCGCCTGCGTCCCCTGCGACTTGTCCTCCACCGCCTCTTCGGTGTTCCTCTTCTTGTCGCGGCTCTTGCGCCGCTCCGACTTCTTGTTCGACGGCGGCGCCTCCGCGTTCGTCGCGTCGACGGAGTGGCGCACCGTGAGGTGGGCCGGTGGTGCCGCCAGCTCCTCCTCCGGCGGCGTGAAGGCGAGCTGCTCGACGTTTTTGTCCACCATCGCACTGCTGCTTGTCGCCGTCGCCTCCTTCTCCCCCTCCCCGCCGTTATCCTTGCTGCGGTGGTGCTTCTTCTTCTTGTCCTTCTTCTTGTCTTTTGCTACGGCGGCGACGTCCATGCTTGCGCTGGCGGCGAGGTTGCGGTTGGAGGAGGCCGCCGCTGCCGCGCTGCTGCTGCCCGACGGCTGGGCGGCCGGGGGTGGTGGGGTCGCTGCCCCGCTGCTGCCCTCCGCCCCGCCAAAGGCGTGCACCTCGTCGTCGCTGGTGTCGTCGTTGTCGGCGCCCTCGCTGTCGCCCTTGCCGTCCAGCGAGCGGTTGTCCGCCGCGTCAGCCTTGGCGCAGCGCTCGCGGTACGTCTTGGGCTGCTTCGGCTTCGCGCGCGTCTTCTTCTCCGCCATCATCTCGTTCGGGGCCTGCGGCGACGTGGGGCCGTTCTTCTCGTCGTCTCCGCCCTTCGCCTTCGCCTCGTCCTTGGTGCTGCGTCGCTGCTCGTACTCGGCACGCTCCGCCGCAAGCTGGCTCTCGGGGAACTGGCGATAGTGCTTGATGCGGCGCTGGCACGTCACGTCCCGCTCCTTATCCGCCGCGTCGGTGCTGATCGTACCGGCCGAGGACATGAGGCGCGACTTGAGGCCGACGCGCGACGACGCGGCGGCTGCGTCACCGCCGGCGGTCGAGTTTAGCTCGCCCATCGCGGCGTCGTCGGCGTCCGTCGAGTCGCCGCCGTGCTGCTCGTCGGCGTGGAGCTGGTACCAGCGCTGCAGCTGCACCGGCAGCGGGTCCACCCGGAACGGCGTCTCGGCGGAGTAGACTTTGCCGCTGGCCAGGATCAGCGTGACGGTGGCGCGGTAGCGCAGCACGGTGGTGCCCTCTCGCGCGCGATGCAGCTCGCGCGACGGCGGGATGTTGTCTGGCAGCGTCACCTTGAAGGGGTAGGAGTAGGTGCCCTGCGCCAGCTGCACCGACCCGGCGAGGGAGCCGTTGATGACCGACGGGGTGAAGTCGGCGAGGCTGTTCTCTGTCGACTGCAGCTCGGGCGAGGAGGCCCCGCCGCCGTTGGTCGGCGATGCCTGGCTGGTGCTCGCCTTGCGCAGCATCGCCTCCTGCGAGACGACGGTGCGGCGACGGCCGAGGAGGTTGCGGCGCTGCTCGATGGCGTCGTGGTCCACTCCGCGCAGGGTGATGAACTGCTCGTAGTAGAGCGTCTTGCGCGCCTCCGGGTTCTTGTCGGTGACGAGAAGACCGCCGATGGTGGCGCGCTCGTCTCCGTGGAGGCGCACCTCCAGCGTCAGCACGTCCGCCGGCGAGGCGAAGTCGACCACGACGACGCCGTCCAGCACGTCGCCTGGGTAGCGGGTCATGCGGCGCAGGAGAACGCACACCTCCGGCTCCAGCTTGGCCTTGGTCGTGCTGCGTCTGCGGAACATATTGTCTCACAATCAAACGAAAGAAAAAAAAAAGAAGGGTCTCAATTCCAGAATTAGTGTTTGCTGCTGTTCCCTCGTCTCTCTCACACTCGCTGTTGCGCACCTGTACTGCGCACGTCACGAAATGAGTAGCGGAGGTGAACGGGGGGTATGCGCTCAAAAGGCGAAGCAACGCTGGCGAGCAGTTTCGGTTTATTAAAGGTTAAAAGACGATTCAAGACTCGAAAACGGATATTATGTGAGAAAAAAAAAAAACAGGACACGCGCAAGATGTAGTGGGAACAAACCGAAAAAGAGAATTATTCTCTGTAAATTCAGAAAGCAAATCGAGGCAAGACAAAAAGAAAAAAAAGAGCGAAGCACAAGCGAAAAGAAAATAAGAAAGAGCGACTTCTTCGGGCAAAGCTCTGGTTTCCGACTGGCGTGTTCGCACTTTCAAAACACGTGTCACTGATGCGTTTTAGGTTATGAGGACAAAATAGTTAATTGAGAAGAGATTCGCTACGGGATCTTGCAAAAAGAAAAAGAAAGAAGGAAGCAAAGGGGAAATAAAGACAGAGCAGAGGAAGAAAGGATTGGGAACGCCCAATACGCGCGGTGACAAAAAAAAAGGTCAATAAATGGAACCGGAAAACACCAAATGAATGAGCCTCCAACTATCGTCAGCTCACTCAACAAGGAAATGCGGAGAAGAGAAAGATGAGGGGAAAAAGTGAAGAGGCTTGCAGAAGAGGGCTGTTAGGAACAAAATGAACTGCACCAGCGTGGAGGCTGTAGGAGAAAAAAAAAAAAGAGACGAGAGCCAACAACAATACGAAACAGTTATTTGCGCTTCACGCCGGATGTCACAGCACGAGATTGTCAAAAAACAAGGAGACAGGGAGAGCGGAAAAAAAAAGAAGACGCTCTCAAATAGGAAGTGGAGTGGTACGGCTGCTAATTCTATACTAATGGGGTAGCAGCAACAGAGAGAGAAATGGTGATAGATTGCCTCTTAACGGCAGGTGGGACTATAAGGTGAAGTTGCTTGGTTTTTTTCCCGGCTTTGTTTTCCTTTGTGATGCAAAGAGGTAAAAAAAGGAGAATCTCCTTTGTGTGTGTGTCTGTTGTAGGCTTTGCGTAAAAAGCCAAACTTCTTTTTTGTGGCACTTTCTTCTGCAAAGGCGAGCAAGGGGAGATGAGAAAAAAAAAGTACGGTGCACTGGAAACAAACTAAAAAACGGTTTCAGTCACAGGGAGACGCCACCACACTTTGAAAGCTCTCTCTTGCTGCAAGTTTCCCATTATGAGCATAAATACTTAACTCAAAACGAGCAAAGCAGCCTTGCGCAAACTGAAGGGCGATTTCACGCATTTTTCTTGCCTTTCGAACGTTCTGCAAACGCTTCCATTGAATTCTCAGTTTATTTTGTTTGGATGGCGCAGAAACAGCGCCAGAACAACGCGGCAAAATGCCAACAATTACAACGTAAAAACGGGAAAAGAAAAAATGGAACCGAGAATACGAACGTTTGCACATCGCGCGCAAGTGCCTCCTCTTTTCCCTCACGTCTGCCGCAGCGTTCTGCGTTTCTTGACGGCGGGTTGCGCCAGAGGCGTCACCTCAGCGGAGGTGGCCGTCTGTTGTGTCGACTGCTCACCGCCTCCAGGCGTTGTTGCCGTAAACGTGGTGGTGGCCGTGGTGGCGGCAGATCCCTGCGAGAACGACACCCCGTCCCCGCGCACGCTGCTGTCCATGCCAAGATCGGAAAACCCATCCGCTGCTACACCGGGCGCGGCAGCGGCAGCAGCGGTGCCGATGCTGGTGGTGGTGGTCCGGGTGCTGGCGGGCCCACTTGTCGTCGTCGACAGCGACGACGCCGAGGGACGACCGGGCACGATGGTCGGCACGGTGGGCAGCCGCACCAGCCGCTGCCGCTCCCGCTCCATCGTTGCCGCCTGCTGCAGCACAATCGCGAAGCTCGTGCGCAGAAAGTGCAGCTCGTGGCAGACAATGTTGGTGAGCAGCACGCCGGGAATGAACATGGGCGATCCTTCTGCCTCGAAGACGGTCATGAGGTTCTTCAGCTTCTGCTGCCGCATGGCGTGGATCTCGTTGACCAGGCGAATTACCTCGACGACGTTCGGGATGACGTCGCCGTCCTCGGCGCCGCCTCCTGCGCCGCTGCTCACGGAGCCGCCGCCGCGCTCCGTCAACTTCTTCGCAATCTCGTAGAAGTAGAAAGGAAGGCTCTCGAAGCCCTGGTCGTTCGTGCGCTCCCGCTCGATGACGTCGCGGAGGTGGTCCACGCGGAGGTAGTCGGGCGGCTGGATGGCGCACGTGTCGGTTTGACGAAGGTACAGGGCCAGCCACAGCGGCACCTCGACGGGGTAGTTCGGGGCGAAAGGGCCGTAGCTGCCGCCGAGGCAGTCTACCCGATCCATGGAGAAGCGCGGCACGATGGTCGCCGGCACCTCCATCGCCATGAAGGATGACATGTGGTAGTTGTTGAAGGCGCGGTCGTCTGCGAGGGTGCTCACAGCGAGGTGTACGCCACCACCACCGCCGTCATTGGCCCTTGACGACATTGCTAAAGTGCTGCCGGAGAAGAAGAGGGTGAATATATGAAAAGCACACCCTTCACTCTGCAATAGCGCAAGCTGTACAACAACAGAGCTGAACTCAGCGTTCTGTCAGAGAACGTACACGTGGCAAATGTAAAACTTTTCCTCTTTTTCTCCGACAAACAGCAACTTTATTTTTGCGGAGAATGCAACGGTGTCTATGTGGATTATCGTTGAGATTTCTATGCGAAGGAGAACTTATGTATGTGAGAGACTACGACAGCTTCAGCGATCGTCTGCGGTTGTCTATGTCGATTGCTCCGATCAAGAATAAGGGCAACCACTTTCAGTCTCCGTAATAGTGAGAGGGAGTTTACGGAAAAGAAATTGCGGAGCGTAAAGGGAAGGAGATACGTTGTAACGAGAGGGCAGAAAGTGGCGCAGCTCAGAAAGTACGAAAAAAAGAACATAGCGAAGAGGCTTATTATGTTTAGCTAAAACCAGCCAATCAAAACCATCAAATTGGAAAAAAAAAGGAGTCACTCCTTTTCATCTCGCTTTACAAAAAAAAAGCTTTTCGAAGTATTTTCCTTTCGTTTTGTTGTTCTGCTCACAGCAATGAGCTTGAATTGTGAGACGTGGAGAACATGTAGGGCAATCTCTAATCTGGCTGCACATAAAAAAGTAAAAGAAAGTATGTCTCCGCGCAATTCACTCAAGAGAGTAACGGGACAGACACGAGGTGCTTCATTTTTCTTGTCCAGCAACCTCAGCACACCCGCACGCTTCTACCTGCTACCGGACTTCGTCGTAGAGGAAGGAGCTCAACACGTAGCGGATGACAAAGCCCATTGCGCAGGCCGCCACCTGGCATCGCAGCACGCTCCACGTCAGCGCCGCCTCGTGCATGTCGCCGCAGTAGTACAGGATG
The DNA here is from genome assembly GCA_030849055.1 of Crithidia thermophila. Taxonomy (NCBI): domain Eukaryota; phylum Euglenozoa; class Kinetoplastea; order Trypanosomatida; family Trypanosomatidae; genus Crithidia; species Crithidia thermophila. Next base: position 29,552 of record JASAOP010002614.1, on the reverse strand, counting down.
ACGTTGAGGATGGTGTAGTTGTGGCTGTTGGAGAGCAGATTTGTCTTGGGATTCCACGTCGGCACGCGGTGGCGCGGGCACACGACAAAGCCGAACAGCTGCGGGAGGGAAATGAGGAAGTTGAAGACCTGCGGGGCGAAGAAGAGCAGCAGCGTCTTGCTGTACACGCCTGTGATGCCCGACACGGCGAGCACCGTGCCGGCGAAGTACGTGTAGCTGTCGCCCACGAAGACGCGGGCGGGGTAGCGGTTGTACTGCCAGATGGCCAGGCTCACCCCGATGAAGGGGCACAGCAGCAGCAGAGCGCGGATCTGGTGGTCGCTTGTCATGTCCCGCACAGCGACGGCCTCCTCCGCTGGCGTGCCGGGCAGCACCGTCGCCTGCGTCTCCAGCCGCATCTGCAGCACGTTGTACACGACGGAGGCGATGGCGATCACGACGCTCTGCCCCACCTCCACCCCGTTCACACCCGCCAGAATGTTGATGCTGTTCGTGCAGAAGATGCACAGCATCGACAGGTAGACAAGATAAAAGGGGCCCAGGTAGACGAGAACGCTGCCGCTGTCGCGGACCTCGAAGATGGACTGGTTGATCGCGTAGGGCAGCCACGTCGTGGGCGAGGTGACGTTGAAGGCGACGGACTCGTTGCCCAGCGCGGCGAAGCTGAGCAGCCAGCCTTTTGCGGCGTTCACCGTCGGCAGCCCAAAGAAAGAGAAGCTGCGCGGCATCAGCACGGAGAGGCTGCCGTCGTAGGTCATGATGAGCGGCAGAGAGCCGAGGGTGGTGAGGATAATCTTGTGGCGCCATCGCACATCCAGCACGTCGTCCACGAAGCCAAGGAGCAGCATCACCGTAATGGTCATGAGCGGCCCAGGCAAGGAGGTGTGCATGTTTCCCGCTTCGTCGCGGAAGTAGCCGAGGCACAGCGTCAGCACCATCACGACGGACAAATACACCGCCCCTGCGAGAATGCCAAGCGACTCGGGCACCGCCTGTTTCTGGAACGCCTTCTCACTTGTTTTGCCGGAGCGGCGCTGCTGAGCAAAGGCTTGACGCTGCTCCGGTGTAGTTTTGTTGATGTCGATGCCGTAGATATTGCGCTCAAAGAGGGTCTTGGCGACACGAGGGATGTAGTGCAGAGTGGCAACGTAGGCTACGACGCTGCCCACGAGGATCAGCAGCAGCACGGGTGCGTGCGCCGCGACCGCCACCGCCGTGGCATTCGCCGACTCCACAAACCCCTGCGTCATAGCGTCGATGGCTGGCAGGAAAAGCAAAAAGAAAAAGGTATTGAAAAGCTTGAGACAGTGCAAAGCAGAAAAAAAAAAGAGTAGAGAAACAATTAGCGCAAGTAGGAGTCGATGAAGGCAACCAAGAAATTGCGGGTCAACGGTGTATGGAGAAGAGAAAGGTCAGCAAAAAACAATAAACAATTCTATCGTGAAATGCAACAGAACAGCTAACGGAACGGTAAGAGATGCTGATGTGGGTGTGTGCCAGTATTTGAGCAAAAAAAAAAAAAATGACTGAAAGCTACGAACGCATGACGCAGACTTGAAGTGGAAAAGGAAAAAAGAAAAAAGAAATAAGGAGTAAAGCAGGAAATAGCATGAGGAGAGTGGTAGTTGAAAAAAGCGGGGAGAACGGTGTCATTATTATTTTTTTTTTTTTGGTACAAACCTGCGCAAATCTACGGACTTTGTTAGCATTCAACTGACTCCCAACTTTCTGGTGGTTTCCATCCAGTCGTCTTACCTGTTTAATTTGACAACTACCCAGCTGAATGCTTGTGAACGTTATAATTATTATCTTTTTTTCGCGTTACGTATAAAGTAAGACCCATCTACATTCATAGTACACTTCCTATTGCTTTTTTCTTTTTCCTGGTACGGTCAGCGAGCTGCCCTCGAATATATCTCATGGACCACGACACCGCAACTCCTCTGCTTTACACTACATTGTACTTGCGAGCACAAAAATAGAAAAAAAGAAAAGAAAAGAGGAGCGCGCCAGGTGCGTGGCACGATGGGCAATACGGCGCTGGACTACAACACACCGTAACCAAGGAAAAAGAAAACCAAATAGAGAGGACGTTAAACAGAACGTTGGAAAAGAAAAAGAAAAAGATAGAAAAATAGAATAATAAAGTTTTGCGGATAACTCATCTTCTCACAAAAGAAGTCCGATAGCACGTACGTATCGCTGCAATAATAGATTCAAGAAAACAATAACGATTCATTCAAAAAGGAGAATAGTAAAAATACTTTTCTTAAACATGCAACAGCATTTGTGCGCGCGCGTGTGTATAGAAATAGCAAAAGTTAGGGGGAAAAAAAGGTGCCAATGAGAGGAGTAGACGAGCAGGCACGGGGGCATCTCGTTCCACTTTACGGTGTGACTTGTGATGCGACTGCCGTGCCCTTTTCCTGCGAGGTTGTCTTTTGTCGACGCCTTTAACCCCTCCAGTGGTCGTCCAATCTCATGGTTCTCTTTTTTTTTCCCTCTCTCTTTCTGCTTACTGGATCTGCACCACAACCTTGCCGTAGCTGGTGCCGGAGTAGAGGTGGTCGACGGCGTCCGCGACGCTCTCGACGCCCTTGAACACCTTCTGGTCCACGAAGAGCTTCACCTGGCCCGCCTGCACGGCCGAGAGCACCTCCTTCGTGTACTTCGGGATGACGTCGTGGAACTGCGGGAGGAAGAAGCCGTTCAGCGAGGCGGACTTCACCAGCAGCAGCGTCGGCAGCGGCGACCCGCTCGGGTGGGAGAAGGGGACGGCCTCGCCGCTCTTGTAGCTCGAGATGGAGCCGATGATGATGATGCGGCCGTGCACGGCGATGTGGCGCACGGCGTCGTTGAAGGTCTGCCCGCCCACGCACTCGTACACCACATCCACACCCTTCGGCGCCAGCTCGTGCAGGCGGTTGTCGAGGTTCTCCGTCTTGTAGTTGATGACGTGGTCGCAGCCGATCGACTTGAGGAACTCCGTCTTCTCGGCGGAGGAGCAGGTGCCGATAACGGTGCAGCCGTAGACGTGCTTCAGCAGCTGCACGGCGATCTGGCCCGTGCCACCGGCAGCGGCGGTCACCAGCGCCACCTCGCCCTTCTTGACGCGGCCCAGCTCACCAATGGAGACGGCGGCGGTCAGCGCGCTGACGGGGATGACGACGTAGTCCGGCTTCACCTCCGGCATCAGCACGCACGTCGCGGCCGGCGCGTCGATGAACTCGGCGAAGGAGCCGTACTGCAGCACTGTGACAGCGTCGCCCTCCTTAAAGTTCGACACCTCCGCGCCGACCTTCACGACGGTCCCGACGGCCTCGAAGCCGCAGTCGAAGGGCAGCTTCGCGTTCTTGAAGTAGGAGCCGTTGGTGAAGTTGAGGTCGCTGGCGTTGACGCCGGCGTACTTGATGGCGATGCGGATGTGCTTCGCCGGCACCTCGTCCGGCAGGTGGCCCTCCTGCACCTCGGTGGAGTGGCGGAAGTCTTTGGACAGCGACGTAACCACCAGCTTCTTGAAGTTGCTCGGCGACGACATATTGTAGTTTTTGAAGGTTAAAAAAGGATGTTTTTTTTTTGTAATTGCAAACTGAGAAAAAGAAAACAAGGTTTAATATAGTAATAACGCAAAAGTGAAGCGGGCGAGAGCGTGCAATAATAGTAATGTGGTAAAAGTGATGCAATCGGAGCACAAAGCAGATTAAAAAGAAAATGAAGTGGAAGGGTGAGAGAGTGAGACAAAGAACTGCAGAAATGCAGCACGGAGAAAAGAGGCACACACGCACACACAGTGGTAACAGCTGACACCAATCTGTCCTCAGAGTTTTTATTTCCCTATTTTTTTTCCCCATAAGAAGACAACTGGTTTTCAATTTTTTAGATTAGGTCGTTTTTAAAGTGATTACACGAAATCAGAACATTTAAAGCGCAACACAGTTTTAGGGGAAAAAAGAGCACCATGTAATTTAACTCAGTTTCTTTTACTCATCATCGTCGTCCCAAATGTCATCTCCGCCTTGGAACAGGCGACCACCGCCTTTGGGAGAAGCAACGTGGCCCTTCTTCCCCTTGTTCACTTCACTGTCATCATCATCGTCCTCATCAAACTCGCTGCTGTCCGGCTCACCTTCGTCTCCGGCCCCGTCCTCGTCGTCGCTGCTGTCGGTTACCCACGACGGTTCACTGCTCGACGCAGAGCTGTGCGAGGCAGCGTCATCATCGTCATCATCAGAGCCCCGCTGCCTTTTCTGTCCTTTCGTGCGACCACCCCAGCGTTCATTGCTGTCCCCCTGCTCGTCTTCCTCCTCGTCGCTTGGGATGTACGGGCCACCCACTCGCCACAGCTCCTCGCCGTCGTCTGTCAAGGCGCGGTTTTTACTATTTTTCTTCTTGTCGGTCTTGGCAGTGGCGGAGGACGAAGCAGAGGCGGCTGCATTGTTCGATGCCTTGGACCCTTTGCCCTGCGCAACGTCGCGCATCCCCCAGAAAGTTTTGCTGCGCTTCGGATCTAGGTGCTGCAGAAAACTCAACGCCTGCGCCTGCACCGCACGGGACAGCGCGACATCCTCATCCTCTTCCTCTCCCACGTCGGCTTTGGTGGCGACCTTTTTCTTTGTCGTTGCCGTTTTCTGATTGTGCTTTCCCTCTTTTTTTTCAAGAGCGGCTGAACTCGACAAGCTTCTCCCACCAGCGGTGTGTGCCGTCTCATTTGGAACAGCGTTGCGCGAAGTCGTCTTCGTTTTGACTTTTTTGGCCGCAGAGGGGCTTGAGGAAGTGAGACTGCTTTCCGCGGTTTCGCGTGCACGCTTCGCGGCTGCTTGGTGCTGCACGGCTGTGGAGTTGTCCTTCACGAGCTCCTCCACCGCGGCGCCCCCCATGAACAGACGTGCCACATCCTCAATCGACCGCGGGGCGGTGGGCTCATTCGAAGGCGAAGGCGCCACCGGCGCATCGCTCTTTGCCTTTTTCACTTTCAGCTTCGTTTTATCCCTCTTCATCCTTTTGCAGTTCCTCGTCTGTTTACACGGTGATATGACTTGTTATCGGCGACAGAGTGATCCGTCGAAACAATAAGATTGGGTGTAATGAAGAATGCCGCGTATCAGCGATGCTTTCCCCATGATTTCAACGACATATGAAAATAGAGGGATTCAGAAAAAGGAGAGCAGTGTACATAAGAGATTAGACTTTGCAAGTCAAAGCCATGTTGTTCGCGACACCAACTGTGAGGCCATCTGTTGAATTGAGCAAAATACTGCACGTGGCAATATGCAACAGCGCTTATAAAACAAACGAGTGCAGGCAGCAAAATGAACGTTTCTGCTGCCCTATAGAACAGACATCACTGGACGCACATGGAACATTTAGACAAGAATCTGAAGTTAAAGTCCTGGTAAGGTTGTTTTTTCCCGTTGTTTTTCATGATGGTAAACCAAAAAACGGCTGTATTGATCTGCCCGCAGTGCGCGAGAAAAAGAGAGGACACAAAGTAGAGTGTCGAAAAACTGTACATAGAACTTTGCAGAAAGAACGAAAACTGCATCAATTGATTCTAGAGCATGGCAACATTTATGCCTATTTACATTCCGCAGGTCTGCAAAAAAAAAAAAGGGGGAAAAAGGGATTGCAGAGCACGAACAGACGCGGCAGAAAAAGAAAAAACAAAGAGACATCAGTAGTAATACAAAGACAGCAGAAACGCAAAAGGAGAAAACCGCAGTTCAAACGGAGAAAAGAAGACGGTGGCGACAACGCCAACAAAGAAACAAAAAATATATAAAAAGATGTTCTACCTCAGCTGGCGGCGGCCTTTTTCTTCTTCTTTGAGCCCTTCTTCAGCTTCTCTAACGTCTGTCGCGTCATCATCGCCTTCAGCGCTGCCTCAAGCACGGAGGCGGCGGCGTACTCGGCGGCACGCTGGTCCTCGACCCGCTGCCGCGCCTCCTCCTCCGCCCTCACCTTCGCCTCGCGCTGCTTCTTCAGCTCCAGCTGCACCAGTTGCTCCTGCTCCAGGTCTGCCAGCCGCTGCGCGCAGCTTTGGCGACTGCCCTCCGCGTCGATCTTCGCCGCCTCCTTCTTTTTCAGCTCCCGCTGCGTCTTCGCCTCCCACTCGCTGGCCAGCGTGTCGGTGGCCTCGGTGCGGCGCCGCAGGTACTCGCTGAAGGCGCTGTGCGTGTTTGCCTCGATGGTGAGGAGGCGCTCGTTGGCCTGCGCCGCCTTGCGCACCTCGTTGATCTCCGCCGCCCCGTCACGCTGCAGCCCCTCCGTCGCCGCCTCGCCCCGCGCCTTGGCGGCCTCGGTGCGCTGCTGCATCGCTGTCTTCAGCTTGCGCAGCTCGAGCTGCAGCTCTGACACCCGCGCCTTGCGCTCCGCCACGTCTTTCTCCTTCAACTCCCGCTCCCGCACCAGGTCCGCCTGCAACTGCTTCACGTTCTGGTTCAGCGCGCGCTCCTTGGCCAGCACGCCGTCCGCCCAGCGCTGCGCCGCCTCCTCCTGCAGGATCTTCACCGCGAACTGGTGGTAGGAGGAGGTGAGGGGCAGGCGTGGGGCCTGGTACGCGTTGCGGGAGGCACGGCGGCGCTGCACCGTGCTGCCAAAGCGCTTGAGGGTCGCCTGCTGCGATTCCGCCTCGCTGCTGGCGGCGCCGCCGCCGCCCATGGCCGAGGAGCGCCGGCTGTTCGTGCGGCCGAAGGTGGAGTTGTTGTTGTTCGCACCTACGCTGTGCGCCGCGACGGAGTCGGCCACGCTGCCGAGCCGCGTGGTGCTCTCCGCCCCACCCGCTGCTGCGGCGGTGTCGCCGTTGGCCGTGTGGGTGCGCGAGGCATTGACGCTGCTGTGAGCGTTGTTGGTGCTGTGGCGGTTGTTGTTGTTGCCCACACCGCCACCGTTGGCGTCGCTCTTGCGCGCGCGCTGCTGCTGGTGCTGGAAGACCTCTTTGTAGCCGGTCGTCAGCTCCGCCACCACATCCTTCAGCAGCGCCGTCAGCTCTTTGCGCTCGTTGGACACCTTGGCCCAGTTGTCCGCGTCCTGCGGGTTGTCTTGCAGCTGCGTGCTGAGCAGACGATTGGTATCGCGCAGACGGGCAGACACCTGCACCAGCTCGTGCTGCAGAGCCGCGTGCTGGGCGTCCTGCACGTTGCCGAAGCACTGCTTGCGCAGCTGCGGCTCGCCAGGGTGGAGGGAGACGACAGGCTGCGTGCGCACGAGCAGCTCACCGTAGCGCCGCTCCAGCTGGCGCTGCTCCGCCAGCAGCTCGAGCACGGAGGGTCGTCCGCGGCTGCCCTGCTGCTGACTCGCCGCGAGCACCTCGCTGACCTTCTGCACGGTAGACAAGGTGGCATCCCTGTCCTCGCCCTGAAACACGGCCGCGCCGCGCGTGGCGGAGGCGAAGTTGGGCCCGTGGGAACCTGTCAGCCCGCTTTTGACTCCGTTGACGCCCGACGCAGCCGCCGCGGTGCCGTCCTTGGGTTTGTGCTCCGCCGCTGCCTCGTCCACTGGGGCGTTGGCGTCGAGGAGGCTCAGCAGCTCCAGCCGCTCCACCGCCCGCTCGAAGGCGGCCACGGTGCGGTTCACCGTGAGAAAGTCGAGCTGGGTGGAAAACGACGGCTGCCCGGTCTGCAAAACGCGCTCCATCGGCGCTGCTGCGGAGGGGCTCGCCTCCGTCGACGCCGGCGAGGCATCGCGCTGCGGAGCGGCGGCCGGAGCAGCAGCAGCAGCAGCAGCGGGAAGGGTGGCGGTGGTGGACGCCATGCGCTTCGATGTTGGGGCGGCGGCGCTGATGCTGTTGTTGTTGTTGGTGTTGTTGAAGCTGACGCCGGGGCTGCCACCGTGTCCACCGCCGCCACCGCGTGTGAGGAGAGATCGGGGCGGGTGCGGCGCGAGACTGGACTGCGGTGCCTCAGCGGTTGCCGGTGCCGCGGGCGATGTGTTGGATGCGTCGGCTAACATGCCGTGGAGTGCGACAGAAATAGCGTACTAGTGGAACAAAAACTTCTCCAGCTTGCTAAGGACAACAAAGAGAAATCCATGGAGAAAGGGGAAAAGAAAGGTGGTTGAGGTATTAAGAGAAGGGAGTGGAAAAGATTAAGAGAAAAACGTTAAACAGCAACGAGCGCGTGCAACAAACCCTCTACTTTTACAAACGCCAAAGACACACACACAGACACAAAACAAAAAAAAATCATGACAGCCGTTTTCAATAAATTCTTTTAGTTCCATTGAGAGGAGCAATGTTTGAAAGCTAACTTATGTATTTTTTTTTCGCATTTGCGGTGCGCGGAGTGCAAAGGCGTATCTGTGTTCAAAACGCTACGCTTCTTAGTTTTGAGGAGAACAGGTTTTTTTTTTTGTCAGGGCAGCCTTTGTGTGCCAAAGGCTATTTAAAAAACACCACATTATTTAGACAACAGCTTTATGGAGGAAGCTCTTCAGATTAATCGTCCAGTTAAGCGTGAAACCAAAAATTTTACTTCTCAAACGCAGCTACCGTTCAAGCCGGGAGAGATGAAGATCAAACAAACACAAGAAAACTCACTCCGCATTTCATTTTCTCCGGATGGCCTTTCTACACTGTCACGCACGCGCTCAGAAGAGGAAAGGGTTTACGAGTTCTGCTGCCACTCCGATCCGCACTTCGTGCACTGGAAGAAGATGGTCTGGCCCTCATCAGCGCTGCGGGTCTGCCGCGCAAAGGTCTTGCAGGGCCGGTGCACCCCGCAGGTCTCGCAGAAGGCATCCTCGATGACACGGTTGTCCACCTCCATCTGTCCCGCACGCTTGCGGATAGCACTCTTCGCGCCACCCGCAGCCGAGGACGACGCGGCGGCCTCCTCTCCGGCAGCGGTGACGTCGTCGCCCAGTGTCTCGTGGATGTACTGGGTAGCGAGCGCCACCTCGCTGGCAGTGAAGAAGAGGGCGGCGGAAGTGTTGGTGCTGCAGACTTTGTTGTTCGCGCTCACCCCAGCCGCCGTCCCGCGTGGCGCACGCAGGTGGTGCTGCATGGCAGAGTACGTACCAGGCTCGTGCAGGGTGCCGCAGCAGGAGCAGGAGGCACGCTGCCACGCGTTGGCGTGGATTGGGAAAGCTTGCCCGCACACAGCGCAACTCAGCGTGCCGAGGCTGAAGACGTTGTCGGAGATGTAGTGCACCTGACGCTGCTCCGCAGGCGTCTGCAGCTGCGGGGACGATACTGCCGGCATTGATTTCTGTCCTTCTGCTACTTTGTGCAAGTTGTGAGGATATTAGTGGAAAGTAGAGGCGGTGTGTGTGTGCGGCGCTCTGCAAAGATTCTGCGTCGCGAGAGAAAAAAAAAAAAAGAGTGAAAACGAGGAGATAAGGGGAACTGAAAGTAAAAGAGGCTCAGAGCAAGTCTCCTTTTACGCTATGAGATTAAAGCGAAAGCAACATAAATCTCATTCTCTTTTTTTTTCGTACAACATTTTTTAATGCAAATATGGTGACCTTGTAGTTCGTTTGCGATGCCAACAGCGCGCCCCCCTTCTTCATTTGTCGCAGCACCTTAGCTGTTGCAGAACAGACGGCGTGCAAAGGTAGGTCACTAACTGTATTAGAACGCCAGGAGATACACTTTTCTTCTGCACAATGCGTACCTTCAAAGAATCTCGCATTCTTCTCCCCCGTTTGGCTTTTGGCAACGCTAGCACATGCAGCGCTTCCGGTAGTTGCCGTTTCTTTACTTCACGTTTATTTAACGGGAAGACCAAAAGGTGTAACAGAAACAGGCTGGACGGTGATCCGTTGGAGACTCCATAAGACAATAGAAAAAGAAGAAAAAACAAAGCGAGTGTTTCTGCTGGACTTGGACTTCAAAAAAATGCTTTACACAAAGGAAAAAGAAACAAATGTGCAGTCAGCATTTCGTTTTTTTTTGTGTTTAAAATGCAGATACTCTCGTTTGTAGCAATTGTGTCGTGGGAGTCGTTTGTATGTTACAACCTTTTCCATTTCTTTGTTGCCTCGTTGCAATATCCATGGTCTTTCTCGCGCATCGCAAGGTTGCTGACCATGCGAAGCACGGACGTTTAAAATAATACTGCTTGCGACTGCAAGAGGCGGATAGGAGAAATACAAGCCAAAACAATAAAAAAGGAGAAGTGACACAATGTTCATGACAAACAAACTGTTTCAATCAAGCAAGAATCAAGAGAGAAAAAAAAGTAGCGAAGAAAAGAAGAATAGATACATCTTTCTTTACGAATCAAATGATTAGTCAGCCGACCCGAAACGGAATGGCAAAAATCTGAAAAACAAAGCTCAAAAAACAGACGTAGACGAGCATTGGGGGAAAAAAAATAACAATCGAAGGAGGGGCTCACAAAAAATCTGAAAACGAGTGCGTGCATTCGACTAGTAAACACAATGCACGATCCTGGTTGTGGCAGCAAAGAAAGTGTCGATTGCTTTGCAAAACTTTTATACAACGCGAAACGTATTTCCGCCACAACACTCGATTTTTGTTTCGCCCCTCCTTGATTTTCAACAGCGCCGAACCTTTGCGGGTTTTTTTTTTCCGCAACCCAAACGAGGAAGACAAAAAGACGGAGAGGACAGGGAAGCATCGAAAAACTGCTGTGGATGAAACAAACAAAAAGCGACATCACGCGCGACACCAACTTTTGAGATGCAATCTCACAGTAACGCGTTGCTCCGCTTCTATTCCTTTCACCGAAGACATAAAAAGGCCGCGGTTACGCTCTACAAAAACAGAAGAAGAAGCAAAAAGTAAGAAACCTAAAGAAGAGAAAAATGAAAGCAACAACGTAATGAAGAAAGAAAAAAGAGAGTAAAACAAATTCAACGTAGATACACATAAATTCACCTTACGAAAAACACAAAAAAAAACAAGAAGACAAGGCTGAAGATAAAATATGTTTGTTTCACACAGCATGGTATAAAAGTAACACAATTTGAGAAGACGATGAAAACTCTAAAAGAAAAGAAAATAAGTAACTATACATACCCTCAACTACCAGCACACAGGCACAAAGCAAGGAGACGAGCATCAGAAGTCGCAGCGCAGTAGTAATCTGCATAATTCGTACAACATGGGAGAAAAACAACGAGCCATAAAAGCAGAGAAGAAAAGTGTTGAAAAGCTTGAAGATGCAAAAAAGAAAACAGGCGACACAATACATGAAGTTGCTGATCACACCTTCTGTTGCCAGTTTTCCTTTCCGTTTCCGTCTTTAATGAAGAGTACGTACGCGCGCTGACTTGGATGATGACGACCGCAGCGCAGACTTCCAAGTGTCTGCGCATTGCCTCTCCCGGCACCTACTTCTTTCTTCTTTTCACACACACTTGTGCACAACAAGAGAGCCGAAAAAGGCTAGTGCAACGGGGCTGCGGTACTGTTGAGAAGAGGGGAAAGAGAAGCTCGCTGAGCTTTTCCGAAGAACTCAAGCATCCTTAGCACTTGCCGCACCACAGCTGCTGCGTGAACGGGGTGATGATGAAGGTGATCAGGTAGCCCGCCGCCGCGACGATCTCGATGATGTAGCCGGCATCCAGCTTGTAGCCCGCGCCCTTGAACACAACGGAGGTCAGGTTGCCGTTCGAGTCGAGGTTGGAGCAGAACTCCTTGCCATAGGCGATACCACCGATGATCACGCAGGCCGCCTCGCAGAGGAAGGCGAGCAGCATGAAGAGAAAGAGCGGGAGCTTCACCTTCAGACGGCAGAAGCACTGCAGGCAGGAGGTGAGGAAGGCGTAGAAGCCGAAGACGGTGCCCGCGATGGAGAGGGCCTGCATGGCGCGGAACACGGCGCGGAAGCTGCTGCAGCCGGCGTAGTTGATGCGCACGGCCTGCGAGGCCGGCACCTCCGTCGCGTTGATGCCCGACACGGTCACCTTGCCCACATCAATCTGCCACAGCGAGACACGCACCTTGCCGTTCTGGTCAAAGTCAGTGAACTTCTGCGAGTACAGGGGCAGCGTCAGCGTGCCGACAAGCGCCAGCACGAAGAAGATCAGAACCAGCACTAAGACGAGAAAGCGAACGAACAGCATTTTTTTCCTTGGATTCTTGGTGAGTGTGTTGTGTGTATGTTATTCACGATCTGACGATGTTGCACTCGTTAGAGAGAGGTGCAAAGGAAAAGTATTTGTGTGAAGTGGAGAAGAAAGAACGTGAAACGAGCACTAAGGTTTTATATTTGCAAAGAATTTAAAACTATTTACGTAAGTAGCTTGCCAAATTTGTCAGGGAAGAAGAAAAAAAAGATAAAAGAAAGAGAGAGAGATAGGGAGAAAAGAAAGTTTATTGGGAAAGAGAGTGAGCGTTTAATAGAATCCAGTTGATGACAGAGTGACCACAAGGACTGCGTTCTTCCATGCATAGTCTGTATGTAGCGGCGTACCGAGCGAATCTTAAGCCCTCGATACTTCCAGCAATGATGAGAGAGGTAAAAGTCATAGCTCTCGGGTTAACACATCTCATGAAAACGCAGAATAATTTGGAAGCGGGTTGTCGCAAAAAATTGTTTTTTTTTTTTAATTGTCGAAAAGAGAAGAATACATAAATGCACATTGCACACAAGCAAAAAAAAAAAAAGTGATAACAAAATCCCAACCAACACTTTAGTCCGCAGCACAATAAAATTAATGATATAAAACTCAGCAACAGAAATACAAATAGCTTAAGTTTAGAACAAAAAATGAGAAACGAGATAAGACACCTTGTACGTGAGAAGGCAGCAAAGGAGTCTAGCATACGTGCTCCAAAATCTTTTCATGCACAGATTTAGTATGTTTCTGTAACACAATTGCGATTGGAAAAGCAAGAAGAGAGAAAAAAAGAGTAAGCGTCATTGTGGAACCATCAAACATGACGAAAAAAAAAGGATATGAAGAATCATTTGCTCTTTTTTTTTTCGTGAATTCGAAAGTTAGTTTAAAAAGTCACTATTGGGTAGTATGCACAGCAGCAAAAACGAAGAGGCGATCATCAAAAAAAAAAAAAAAAGGAAGAGAACGTTCCGAGTTCCATCGCACACAGCTTACTTCACAACGCTTAATAGAAGGAAGAAAAGCAGTGATGGAGGCAACAGATCGTTGAAACAATTTAAGGAATCCGCAAACAAAGAGAGAAGAACTTTACGCGACTAGGCACATTAAAAACGAGAGAAAAAATGAAGTGAAGAGGTAAAGCAGAGAAAGATCAAGAGAAAGAGAAAGCAACACAAAACAAATCCGACAATTTTTCTAAACGCAAATTAAAACCCTCAAAAGATACCTTCTCCACGACAATAGGAAGATATTATGTAGAAGCAGTGACACTATTTAAAGACAACAACCACCACCAACAACAAAGGAGAGAAAAAGATCGAGAGAAACACAAGTTATACATACATTTGAGGGAGACGTGAACTCCAAAAAAAAGGGGGAAAAAGGAACAATGTCAACAGAAAATGAAGATTTTGGAACACACAATGTACTATGCACATAAGTTTGTCTGGTGCGCAGAAACAGATGAACAACAGCATCGACTACAACCTAATCGTTGTCCACTGCAAGTCCGATCATAAGAATGTGGCAAACGCGGGCTCAGCAGCAACGCTGCCAGCCACGTACGCCTTTGCGGAAGCCGAGTACGCACAAGAGATACTAAAAGACGACCAAAACAACAACAAAAAAAGATGTATACATCAAAAAAAGAAAACAAAGGATAGTCGCAAAGTGTATAGTTTGAAGAGAAATAAAAGATGTTGGACCTGCCTCGTCACTCAATGGCTATGTCTGTGTGCGTTTAAGTGCGTGTGCGCATTAGCAACAACACGCCGCACCCCCTCCTTTTTTTTTTTTACAAAAAGACAGTCATGAGGGAGGTAATGAGAAACGCCTCAAAGCAAATGATGGAAAGCGCAAACCCGCCCATCGGCATCGCTAAGTTCGTGAAGGGAGGGATCGCCGTCGGCTGGCCGTAGCACTCGCCATCACACAGCAGCTTGAACATCATGGCCGTCATGGACGCGGTGAAGGCGACGGTGACCCAGACAAAGAACCACAGCAGCGGCAGGAACATCCGAGTAAAGAAGTTGGAGACGGTCAGCAGCAGTGTGATGAAGCCCGTGAAGATGGACAGCAGGCTAAAAATCTGCAGATTCTTGAAGATGGTGCGGAACTCCTTGCACGGGATGTCCTGCACCCGGTACTCCTGCGAGATGTTCTGCGGCTGGAAGTCGTAGGGGATGGCGATGTCGATGTTCAGCTTCGTGGCCCACATCTTGATGTCGATCTCGATGGTGGCGTTGGCGCCGTAGATGGGGATATCGACGGCGTACCAGGTGCCGAACCCGGACACCTTGGCACCGATAATGTGGCTGGCCTCGATGTTGATGATGTCGATCTTGGGGCTCTTAAAAAGGGTGATGCCCTGGATGACGCAGAGCAGCACCACCATGACAAAGTAGATGAGGACGAGAATCACACGAAGGGAGAGCACGGTGCACAGAAAGTCAAAAATCTTCTGGCACGTGCTTTTCTTTGGCTTGGTGGGAGACTCCAACATCTTGCGGTGCTCAGTCTGTCTTTCGTTACCTTTTTTTCTTTTTTTTTTGTACTTCGATTCGCGTTCAATTTTCCGACGCGCAGAGATTTGAACGAACAGCAAGCAAAACGAGTGTGAAGCACGCTCTTCGTACTTTCAAAATTCGAAGTAAAACAAAAAAAAGTTTTTTTTTGCAACGCGTTTTAGTCAATCCAGATAATAAAGTGAAACAGAGGGAGAGAGAAAGTGGTAAGGGTGACATAGGCAAAGGGAAAAAAAGAATTACAGAATAGATCACATTGACAAAAAAAGACTTTTTTTTTTCGCAGCAGAAACGAAGCCATCAACAGCCCAACGTATTAATAAATGTTGTTAAAGCAATGCCCACAAAGTTCAATGAAACTCGCGTGAACTAGCTGATTGAAGTTTCATTTTATTCAAAGATTCACTTTACGTGTTTGCCTACTTTAACTTTCTCGAGTTTGTATGTGTTTCTGTGTGGAGAAGAAGAGAAGAAAAACGCGTCAGTGTCAACATCACATCGAAGATATGACACAAGCTAAACAATCAACCTGCCGAACCAATCTAACCTCTCAAAATAGCTTTACAAAAAAAAAAAAAAAATAATAACATCAGCAACACGCACTTGAAAAAAATAGCTTTGCTGAAGAACAGAACGCTTGTCAATCAAAGAAGATTATTGTTTCTGGTCTACTGGGTCGCACCCGAGGCAGCAGACGACGCGGCAGCAGCCGAAGAGGCGTTCGCATTGGCGTTGCGCGCCAGCTGCTTCCACTGCTCCGGAAACTGTGAGGGGCTGCTGCGGTGCAACGGTGTCGCGACAGCTGGGCCGCGTGGCATCCACATCCAGTACGTTGGGCTGTTCGCCTTGTGCCAGCGCACGAGGAAGCGGTGCTTCGCGCGGTGGTTCTGTTTGTACAGGTTCAGCGGAAACTTCGGCTCCACGTCGCCCAGCATCGGCATCAGCGGGTGCTGCGACCACTCGCGGTGCAAATGACGAATCTTGTTAATCTCCTCCGTGCGACCGGCAATCGTCTCCTTCATCATCCAGTCGCGCAGCTGGTCAAGCTGGTCGTAGGTCAGCCGCACCGGACGCGGCAGCCATTCCACTGGGCCCTTGTCGTACCAGGCAACGTTGTCGCTCGGTTTGCTACGCATCTTGTTGTCGCGACCGAGACCATTGCGCTTCGGTGGAGGAAAAGTCGTGCCAAGGATGGCGAACTTTTCCGGCGTGGCGGTGCACAACAGACGGGAAGTGCGCATTGTAGGAGTGCGGTTGCGTTTACTACAGAAAAGAAATAGAAAAAAAAAGAATGTTTTGACGACAGACGTCCTACCTTTCCAGATAAAGGTCTGTTGTGTACTTCTAGGATAGTGATTGCGGTGGGAATCGAAAGGAAGAAAAAGGCGAAAAGAATGTGCAAATAACATTTTTTTTTCAAGTTCACGTAAAAGAGCAAGTGCAGAATGTCGCTTATGGAGCGTTAAAGAACGAGAGTTGTATTTTTGGACCACATCACGATTCAGCCTTTTTCTTCTCCATTTTACGCCCTGTTTTGGCTCTGCTGATAAACGGTTTAAAAATTAAGCTTTTGCAGTTTTTTATTGTGAGCATCATTTTGTGTTAATTAAAAAAACAGTGACTGGCGTCGTGGTCGCAGAAACGCACACACGTTCGCCGCGCCATCCTCCTGCGCCGCCGCGTACATCGCCGCAAACACCGTAGGGTCGACAGTGGCGCAACACAGCAGCGAGTCCCTCTCTGCCCCGCCGTCCAGCGCGGTCAACATTTGCAGCAGGTGCTTCCAGTCCTTGCGGGTGAGCAGTGACAGCAGCACCCACTGCACCCACGTGCCCACCGACGCGCTACTCGGCGCCGACTCCAGCGGCGTGGAGGAGACGGCCACTGTGTCCTGCAGGGCGGCGCAGCTATCCGACACGACCCGCTCCACGACCTTCGCCAACGATGCCGCAAAGGCAGGCGCCGGCGTCGACGCCTCGTCCTCGGCACTGTTCATCTCCAGATTCACGTAGGTGCCGAGCTGAATCAGTACTGCCAAGGAGCTGAGCGACGCCGTGGAGAGCTGCAGTTCGTCTGCGGCGGCCAACAACGCCGCCACCCGCACCATCACTTCACGAATGTTGTTCGTGCACTGCTGGTGGAGCAGCGACAGTGCCGCCTCCGCGGCTTCTCGCCTGGAGTCGTCAGTGTGCGCAGCGCCGTGCTCGTCGCTCACAGCACTCTCACCGTTGACGACGTCACCCGTGCCATCCTCGCGACCCTCAATACTGTTTAAGGTGTCCGCACTCTCTTCCCTGTCGCCGTCGTGTTGGACAGCCCGCACGTAGGCAGCGGCGTACTCTGCCTGGCGGCGTGCAGCGTGCAGAACAAGCGTCTGCACACACCCATCAAACGCCTGCAGCAACGCCGCGGTTTGCACGCTGCCAGTTTTGTCGCCTTCCACCTTCCGCGACTCCTCTACGCGGTGCAGCACTGCCGGCCAGAAATCATCGTCATCATCATTCTTGCGGTCATTAACGCCCTCTTCCGCAGCCGCGACAGGCGCACTTACTGCCAAGTCGGACAGTGCATGGCGGTAGCTACGGAGCGCCGTGGCGGTCGCACGCAGCATAGCCGTCTCCGCTGCTCTTTCCCTTTCCACAGCGGACAGGGTGGACGCAGCCAGCGACCGCTGCAGCAGTGCTTCGCTGCCTGTGGCAAGACCCACGTAGAGCCCAGCCTCGGCGTACGGGGAGGGCACGTGGTCCTCCTCAGTGCCACTGTCTGCTGCGCCTTCCCACGCCGTCAGTGTGTCGATGAGAAACGATGCGGTGACGTGCTCCATCGCAGTCTCCTCCGTCGGCGCGAATTCGTGGTGTCGTGCCGTGGGGCGGAGGGCTTGGGGCAGCACACGTAGCAGGAGCTGATCGCGCTCCTCCTCTGCCTCCGCTGTGGGGTGCGTCTGGCGCTGCAGGACAGCGGCGAGAGCGCGGAGACGTCGAGAGGGGGCGTCGCGTTGCATTAAAGAAGAAGAAGGCGACGGTGACTGCTGTTCCGCGACAAAGTTGCCGTGGCGGCCCTGACAGAGTTCCTGCCACATGGAGGCAGCGCTCAGGGTGAGGGTGCAGCTGTCGTACATCTGCCACAGCATCGACTCCTGCTCCGCACACAGCAGGCCGTAGTGCACCACAGACAACACACCGCTGACAAAGTTGTGCACAAGCGATCGCGCCTCCTGCTCCTGCTCCTCCTCTCGCTTGTGCGCCGGACTGCCTTCGGCGTACACACACCACGCCGCCTCGTTCAAAGAAACAACAGATTTCTCATCAGTGGCGTTGCTGGTTGAGGATGGTGTTGCTGTCAGGAAGCCGACGCAGACGGTGCGCTGGATCTCCCGCAGCAGCCGCGTGTCCTTCGCCTCGGCAGCGCACTGCGCCACCACCAACCACACATCCAGCAGAGCCCGCAGCGGCGCCACCACGGCATCCGTGGCGCTCGCAAAGCACGGCGGGTCGTGGGCCAGCAGCATCTGCGCGCGCGTGGATGGCGCCTGCGTTGTGGAAGCAGTCGAGGAAGAAGAAGAAGCAGAAGACGACGTTGATGCGCTGGCGTGCAGGGAGTAAAGCGGTGTGATGGACATGAGAGCGGCGCGCACGGCGGCTGTCTGCTCGGCGGCGTCGGGAAGCCACGACGCAGCGGAGGACGAGGAAGATGCCGCTGCTGCCTGAGTCTCACTATGGCGTGCCTCATCTTCATAATCCGCGCGAGGTTGCTCATTGGACTGCTCTCCTGCGAGGTCTTCGCCTTCACTGTTCCCCTCTCCTTCCTCGTCGTCTCCTTCTTGGTCTGCGTGCTTCCGCGGCTTCAGGGTGTCCAGCGTCAGCTGCATTTGCTCGAGGCTCCGCCACACCGGCCACACGTGCTCGTGCATCAGATGCGTCGTGTACATCAACGTCGCCGCCGGTGCGCCGTGGCTGCCCATCGAAGTCGCACCGTCGCTGTGGTGAAGATAGAACTGCAGAAGGCGGCGGGCGGCGAGGCGGCCGTCCTGCAGTGCCGCAACGCTGCCGCTGCGGTCGAAGCGGAGAAGAAGGCTGTGACACCGCAGGCTGGCGCCGCCCTCTGACAGGCGCGGCAGCACCGACACCCGCAGCAGGGTGGCGAGGTCGTGGACGACGAAGAGCGGGTACGGGGGTCCTCGCTTTTCAAGGAGGACGTGCTTGTGCAACCACGTCCCCAGCGCCTGCCGCGGCGCACCGCACTGCACGCACAGGTGAAACAGACGCCACACCAGCTCGTCCGTCAGCACCAGTCCCTGGAAGTCAGCGAGGCTTTCCACTTTCCTGCACAGGAGAAGCAGTTCCTCGGCTTGCTGTGGGGTCAGGGGAGCGGACGGCGCTGCCCTCACGGCCGCCTCGAGATCGACGGCCGCGCTGGGGGATGCGTGCGCAATGTCCTCGCCAGCCTCACGCCGCTCTGTGCGGGCTTGGTGGCGCAGGACCTGGTTCTGCAGATCGGCGCACCGCTGCAACACGTCGCCGCGCAGCTTCGTGTACGTCTCCAGCGACCGCGTCTTGATGGAGAGAAACTTGTCTTGCTGAAAGGGAATCGGGTGGAAGGCGGGGAACTGAAGGAGCGGCGACGGCGCGGCGGTGGCGGCGGGTTCGCTGAGCGGCGCCGGCGAAGACGGTGAGGAGGCCAGCGTAGACGCTGCAGCCCCGGCAGGCCGCGCGAGAAGCTTCGGCACGGCACGGAGACTCATGTCAAAGCGAAAATAAATAAAAAGCGAAACCAGCTACGCTTAAACAATTGATGTGAAGAGAACAAACTACGACAAAAATAACCACTACTGTTCTTACCAAAAAAAAAAAAAAGACAGACAGAAAACCAGAATTTTTCCCCCTTCAAGGAACGCAATGCTTATTGTGTTGCTCTCACACACACTAAAAATAAATGCTGCGCTTTCTTTCTTCTTTTACACCCAGCTGTGTGTGTTTGCCAACAGCATTAAACGAAAAGTAGTCAGAAGTTGTAGAAAGGTGAAGATAGAGTTCGAAGAAAAGCCATGTCAGATTGGCCACGGTAGAAAACGATGCTGACAATGAAGATTCACAACTTCACTTTTTTGTACAGCCAGGAGATAAAATTGATGCACCGCCAATCTTTCGTACGCTGTTCGTCCTGCTCAGCAGAAAAGAAAAACAGCCGCGTTGGTACCTTGATGGTTTTCTCAAATGCAGATTCAAAGTTTCAAGTGTTTCATATGTGTGATGCAAAGATTTAATGGAAGCAGGTGCTTCACGGAGAAAAAAATTGTAATCGGATACTGCAGCGATGAAAAAAGCTTCCTTGTTTCCATCTATCAGAAAAGGAAAGGCGCGTTTTAACGAGGGCATCGTGTATCAAAGCAAATCAAAACAACAAAGAAAAAAAAGAAAAAGTTCATACTTATTATTATTATTCTTAAAACACCTCGTGCGTCTTCTCGAAGCCCAGTAGGGAGAAAAGAGAAAAAGAAACGGAAGCTTAGTGACAGAACTGTGAAAAAAAAAAGACTAATTTTCATCGACACAAAAACAACTACGACGCACGTACACACTGTCACACGCTTCATGCGTTTCGCAGCGGGAAGGTGAAGCGCCACGTGTGCACCCGAGGAATCCGCGACACGCTCTCGCCACCATCTCCACTCATTTTGGTGACGCCAAAGAGAGAATTCGCAGCGAGCGCGTCCGCAGCGCCGCCAGCACACGTGCTGCACGCCGTGAAGTCCACCATCACAGCCGCGGAGTCAGGCGCACAACGAGAGACCTCAACGCGGCCCGTCACGTTGTCGTCGCCCTCCGTCTCCCTGACGACGCTTCGTCGCTGCACCGTCACAGAGGAACGCAGCGCATCCTCTGCCGTCGAGAAGGTCACAAATTGCGCTGCGTCCTCCTCATGCTGAAACAGGAAACGAACACGATGCAGCAAGTGGGAGCGCCACAAGTCATGACGCACCGCCTCCGCGGCGGAGGGCAGCAAAAGACCATTTAGATCGTCGTCGTGGAAGCGTTGCGTAGTCGGTTGCCCGGCAGCAGTCTCACGGCGGCCAGCGCGAAGCCCTTTGTCCTCTCGCTCGTTCTGCTCCACGTCACGGGCGTGCTGGCGGATGGCGCGCCGCTCTTTCGCGAGGGCGAGGCGCTCCGCAAAACCCTCCGGCTCCTCCGCCCAGTGCGCCTGCAGCTCCGCCAGCGCCTCCGCACACGTTGGGGACGCCTGCGACACCTCCAGCCGCAGTTGGGCTCCGCTGCCGGCGTTACGAACGGCGTTTCTGTTCGTGTTCGTGTTCGTGTCTGTGTCGTCGTCGGCATTCGTGGCAGTGACGTAGAAGCACTGGAGATGAAGCTGGCAGTGGTGCACGTGGTGGGGGATGATCGGGTGAGGGATGGGAAGCGGGGAGGCACCCGCTGTTGGGGCCGGGGGCCGCTGCTGGGTGTTATGGCTGCCTTCATCCCAGAAAACGCTCCCCTCAGCGAGAAGAACGCGCGCGCCTGGCTGCGTCTCCGTGGCCATAGGCAGCTTTGGCAGCGCGATCGTGAGGGTCCAGTTAGCGCCCATGTGCGTGCTGTGTGTCGCCTGGGCATCGTCCAGAGCATCCACGTCGCTAGACTCGCTGTCCACGGTCTGCAGGACGTTTTGTGTGGCAAGAATGTGTCCTGGCCGGAGGAAGGCATGCGCCAACATGTCAGAGCTTGGCAACCCCGCCTTGGCACGTGGCTGGTCACCTCCGGACACCTCCATCCACGAGACGGCGGCGTGACGGGGCGGCGCGCGCACTGCGCTGCTCCACGCCCCGGTCCACAAGTTGAAGAGGCCCGCTGCGCTCGTACCGTCCTTCACCAACGACAGCGCCTCCCCCCGCGCAGTTGACCCTGCACGTCCATGCACTCTGCGGTCTGTCACCGGGCAGACGACCAGCGCACGGCCCACGGCGTAGCACGTTGAGGCAGCTGCGGAATCTGCAATCCCACCTGTTCTATCCGGCTGAAACGGTGCCAGCACCCTTGACGCTGTCGATACCGGAGAGAAGGAAATGGGTGCCAGAAAGATGTGCCCGCTTTCGCTGGCCTCGAAGGCGGTAGTGTACAGGTAGGGCAGGAGGGCATAGCGAACCTTTACGTTGGCCTCAATGGCCGCCCTGGTGGCGTTCTCCATAGACAGGCGCACCCACCATGGGCCCGCGGCAAAACCATTTCTACCGTTCTGCGTCGGCGCTGCAGGTCGCGTCCAGCTTTCCAGATTGTTCTCCAGTGTGTACATGAACGGAAAGAACACACCTGCCTGGTGCCACCGCACAAGGAGCTGCTCCGCCTCTGCTCGCGTCGTACTCGATGATTCAACCTTTGCTAGTGTCGACGAGGGCACCGTACCGTTCAGTATGATGTCTCCATCATGTGTTCCCATCTTCGTCGTGGACGTCGCGTTGTCGTGCGGGCGGCACTCGTTGCCTTCGCCCTTCGCAAGCGCCGCACCCTCTTCCTCATCAGCAAGCATCTCCACCCCACGCACGCCGGCCGCAGCGGGGGCGTCGTGAAGCAATCGCCTCAGCCCATCCGTAAGCCCAGCACCCAGGTTGGCACCACTGAAAGGTAAGCCGAGAAGGCTCAGCTGCGCGCACTGACGCACCGCCGCGTGCAGCTGCTCCCACGCAGTCCGCAGCACATCCGCCGTTGCCGGCGTGCACGCCGATCGCGCCTCCACCTGCACCACGGCGTAGCGCTGCATACCAGCGTAGTAACTCTCCGTCAGCACCAAGGCACGGCGCACGTACTGGGTGCGGCGCAGCATGCCCTCGTGCGTCGCGCGCGCGAAGCCCACAGGCAGCAGCTGGTGCACCTCGCGGTGCGAGAAGCCGCTGCGGTGGCCTACCTCCATCGGCAGCAGGTCCCCATCACGGGCCAGCGCGGTTCGCGTGCACGCTGCAATCTGCGTGTTCTCCGCCTCGGCGGCCCACACCGCCGGCGTGCTGTGCTGCAGCGCGATGAAGGTGTGGTTCGTGGAGCCGACGTAGCGGCGGTACTTGAGCATGTTCCCGTACCACCGCCGCGCCGCCGCGTTGGTGAAGTCGACGACGTGGCTCGGCACCCCGTCCACGCTGTACGTCGGCCACCCAGCGGACTCCTCGGCGGTGAGGGTGACGAAGAAGCCCTCGCGCCGGCCCTCGAGGAAAAGAGGGGAGCGGGTGGTGATGGGGACGGTCGGCACCGTGCGCGTCACGACGTAGCGACGCCCGCTATACCAGAGGTTGGACTGCAGGCGCAGCGGGTCTGGGACGCGGGTTGTGTTCCACGTGAAGGGCGTGTCGCGTGCCGCCACGGCCGTGTGCGTGGCCCACACGGTGTCCAGCGGGAGCCGCGCGTTGCGGAACGCTGCGCTGAGCGCCTCCACGGCCTGCTCTGTCGCAGCCGCGGCGCTGTGAATGCCGTAGTGGTAGCCGAGCGCGAACCGCGGCGGCAGGGTGGGGAAGCCGGTGAGAGTGTAGTACTGCCGCAGCACATCAGCCGGCGTGGGACCGGGCAGGAGGTACAGCTTCGTCGCACCAGCCGTACTGCGCAGCCTCACGCACACACGCCCACTCGCCGTCGCCGTCGAGAGACGAAGCGGTGCGGGGTGTAGCCACAGAAGACCCACTGTTCGGCGCGACGTTGTGGAGGGCGAGGGCTGGGCGGCGTAGCTCGTGTCGAGGTCCATGTACAGCAGCGGCACCACACCCGCCATCCGCGCAGCCCCAGCAGGTGAGCTCTGTTGCCCGCCCACCATCAGCTCCACATCTTCCGACAAGTTCAATGGAATCGAGTCAATGCCGTCGGTTGGCCAGCTCGATTCATCAACCGTTGCCGCAGCTTCTTCCGTCTGCGGACCCAGTCGGTGGGGTGCGACGCCGTACAAGCGCACAATGCGGGAGCTGCAGATGGTTGCCTGCAGCGCCTCCGTGTACACCTGATCAGCTCCAGCGTTGCCGTCTGCTGCTACACCAGCCGCAGCAGCAACACTGCGCCGCGGATGCACCACGTCAAGCACCATCTCCACCGTCACCGGGTTCGCCTCACCGGCGCTATCGGCCCGCCACGTGAGCGAAGTTGCAGCCGGGGCCACCTCCGTTGTGGTGGTGCTCACCGGGTGCAGGGCGGCCACGCTGGCACTGCGGCGCACCGTCTTCAATTCCACCAGCGGCGTGCCGGTGGCGGCACCCTTCGACCCGCGCGCCGCCGCCGCCGCCGCCGCTACGTCGATGCGCAGCGACACGTCTGACGTGCCCTTTCCGCCCCGCTGCGGCGCCAACGCGGTGGCCGTCACGGGCACGAGTCGGTCAGGGTCGGGGTCGGCGTTTGGAATGTCCTCCGCACGCAAGTGGTGCTCCACCAGCAGCTCGTCGGCGCTAGACAGAATGGACGACTCTGCCGGGATCACACCGACGATCACCTCAGCGGCATCGGCGCCATCCGCCCACACGCTGCGAGACCGCCGCTGTCGAAGCAGCTGCACCTCCACCTGCTGCAACGGTCGCAGAGACAACTTCGCTGGGTCCTGCGCCTCTGTATTCGTTTCGCCGTCTTGTTGTCCGCGCTTCCCGGCACTTTGGACGAAGCGGTTGTAGGCGGCCCACGACACATTGGTGGCGAGGAGGCGCGGCGGCTGCGGCACCACCGCCCCAGTGACGGGATCCGTCGCAGGGAGCAACACCACACGCGCCACACCGGAGGACTGAAAAAGGGGAGAGGACGTGTTTGACAGCCCGCCCGCATTGTCTGCCGCCGCGTTGAACCACGGCGTGAACGGTGCTGGCGGCGTCAGCACATTGGATGGTGTTAATGAAGGCGAGTCTGTCGTGGTACTTGTGGGCCGTCGAAACGGAATCTTCCCATCTGCGTTCTCTTCTGCATCTTCGTAGTGCGGGGGCGGCGGCGGCGGGACCACCGCTTCGCGGCCCTGCCTATGTTGGTCATCCAGTCGCGGCTGTTCACCTGTGCTGTCAGCGAGAAGAGACCACAGAACACCGAGTAAGGAGAGGAGAATGAGGGTGACAAACAAAAGTGCTGCTCGCCATACCATGCGCCTGCTGCGCCAGAAGCGGGTCAGGCGCGACATTCGGTGACGCGTGCTCATTCCTCAATCGGGTAGGCGCTGAAGAGAGTTCCTTTTTTTTCCCCACCAGAAGAAACTCAACCAAAAAAAAAAAGAAAAGAAAATAGAAAAATTCAAATTGTTGTTATAAAAAAGGAAAAAAAAGGAGTGCTGAGTGGAAGCGCTTTACATGCCTTTTCAACAACAAAAAAAGAGAAGAAAACTGAAATTGAATTGATGTTTTTTTTACAGCTTGCGGAAAATTTTTTCAGAATATTTTTTTTTCGCTTTCAAGTATAACGTTTCGTGGCGACGCTAATTGATGCTTTGATTAACGATCGTGTAAGAATGTAGTGGTAATTTCAAATGTCGCTGCGAGTAGGCGACGGCTTAGAGAGGTGATTTGTTTCTGTGCTGACTGTTGAAGATTGGGAGAGAACGCCTCAGCACAGCACACGTTGCAGAGTCAGCGCCGGAAAAGAGAATAGTTGAGCAGTGCTATGCTAGCATGATACGTTAGAAGATTGCTGGATTCCTCTGCTTCATTTTCCCTTTTTTCTTTTTTCGATGCATCCACTGCGTCGAAACCCGTTGGCTTCCTTTATTGCACTCACAGAGAAAAGCTACAACTCCGATAATAGGAGACGGTAAACACTTCCTCACTTATTTTTCTGTTGTCCCTTTCGTACGCTTTGGAACCCCAACTCATGAAATAGGATATTGCCTGAAAGATATTTTTCATCATTTTTATGAAACAAAAAACGAGAAGAGCAGGTAACGATTTCTATAAAAGATAAAGAAAAAAGAGAGCATGTTCAAAGAAAAAAAAAGGTTTAGTATAGTGGTACATTAAAAAAACAACAGCTAAAGTGCTCAATAATAAGCAAAGCAAAAAAAAAAAAAAAGAGGCGACATGCTGGTAAACTCTACCTTTGAAAGCATGTACTTTGAGTAAACTAGTATACATTTGAAAAATAAGTGATGTTTGCGGAGTCTAGTTGCGCGCGTGTTTGTGTAGTAAGTTCAAGCTCAAAATTCTATACGTTGAACACTTCACACATAGAAGCTGACCATACTACATGGACGCACGTAGCTATCATAGATCGTCATAATCGTTGTCGTTGTCTCGCTCATCCTCGTCCCACACGCTGTCCATGTTCTGCTGAAACGACTGTAGGTAGTTGTGCATGTCCTCCTCTTTCGCGTAGTTCCGCACGACACGCACACCCAAGGACCGCTGAAGCTGGCGCATTCGATCGTCCTCCATAGCCTGCTCAATAGCAGCCTGCTTTGCGCCAGGCGTGAGGCGTGGCACCACCACCTCTGCATCTCTCGGCGGCGCCGTGCGTCGCGCTGACTTCTGCGTTTCGCCCAGCGTCTTATCCTTGACGTTCCCTTCTGGTTCCGACGCGTGGCCGGACGGCACGAGGCCCTCTAAAGGAAGCGATGGTAAGAAGTGCGATCGCCCCTTTGACGGCAGCGTCGCAGCGGATGGCTGCTGGTTGGTGTGTGCAGGGGTGTGAGAAGGGGACATCATCGGCGGGGGACCAGAAAGCGGTGCAGGCGTGCCGGTATTTGGCAAGCTCTGATGGCGGCGAGTGGAGGACTCAGCGTTCACAGAAACAGATTTCGAGTGGACACGAATTCTGCCCGTAGACCGCGATGAAGCACCGGCTTTCGCTGACGACTCCAGCTGCGAGGCGCCGTGCACCACCACATCCTTTCCGTTTCCCTGCGACGACCTCACCAGCTGGGGCAGCGACGTCTGCTGATGTGCCGGAGATGCCGAGGGCGTAGCACCAGGAGCAACATCCTCATCACGCACCCCCGCGACGGCCGCGGACGGGTGAGAGGCTGCGACGTTGCCCCAAATGTACGTGAACAGCGCACTAAACCCCTGCAGCTCGTATAGGTAATTCTGACGCAGCGCCGCCGCATCCGGCGCGTTCAATCGCCGCTCCCACTCCGCCGGAAACGACACGACAGCCGCAGCGTCGACGCCGTCGGTGAACAGATGCGTGACCGACACCGCAAAATACTGCAGCATCTCCCCGAGCGCCGAGTGCGCGCCGGCTGCGGCGAAGCTGCTGTGGACGCGTCGCGAGGTCGGGCACTGTCGCAGCACAGACGCCGCGTACGCCGACGTGGAAGGTGAAGAGGATGCCGAAGCAGCGGTGGCGGGCGAGGGCAAGAGCGTGGCGGCGTCGCGCAGGATGGAGAGAAGTTGCGAGGCGGCAGGCGCTGGTGGGAGGGCGGAGCGCTGGCTCGTCAGCTGATGCACCGCGTGGGTGCGGTCAGAGAGAAGCGACTCCTCGATGTGGGATCGACTGGACAGGCACGCCATTTGATGCAGAAGCGTAGTTCGTTTCGCTCCTTCTTGCCTACAAACGCGTTTGTAAGTGACTTTTCTTGAAAAAAAAAAGACAAGACCGTTTCAGGCTGTAATACGCAGTCAGCACGCGTTAAAAAAAAATGTTCCTTAATAAGAAAAAGTGAGAAAAAGGCAGCGATGGGAGCACGAAACAGTAAAGTAGGTGGGAGCAAAGAACTGCAAAGAGAGCCACACAACCAAGAACAAAAGAAAATCTTTCAAACTATTCCAAATAAGTCCAAAAAAGACCGTTGCGAGTGTTCACGACCGCTGGTGAAGGCAGCAAGCAGCAGAGCAAGCGTACTTTTTGCATGCACATTTTCATTGAGAACTGCAACGAAAGCGCTCAAAAGCTTTTTTCTTTCCAAAAAAGTGTGGAAATAGAAGGAGAAATTTTCTGTTTATCGTGGTTTCTATTTTTTCGGGTGTTTTCGTGCATTTGGAAAGGTACAAAAAGGAAATCTGCGGATAGCTCTCGAATAATTGAGTTGTAGCGGAAAGCAGAATTACGCTGTACATGAACCACTTCAAAAATCTCAATTTAGGCGAGCGAAAGAGACTATACATATATGCTCAAATCAACAATGGACATCAACAAGCGTAAATGTGAGACGACTAATAAACAGAGAGGCGCATTAAACAGACTTTTTTCCGTTGATAAATTTACATCAAGTGCGCTTCCCTCGCGCTGCTGGCACCTTGAAGACGGCGTCTCCGTGAACAGACTTGATCAGCTTCTGGTCAATCTCGTGCTCAAACGCAGCCTTCTCCTTTGCGTTCGACAGCGGGCCGGTGTAGTTGACCGTAGCCGCTGCCGCCGTGGCAGCACCATTCTGAGATACTCCAGCGTTGCAGCTAAAGTCGTGCTCAATGCAGTCGTGCCGCTTCACGCCAAACTTGCGGTGGAAAGACGAGACGCCGGCAGCGGCGTTGCCGCCGTCCTGCGTGTGCGTCTTCCCACGCTTCGCCGCAGGGGCGGAGTTGCTGCACGACTGCGCGACGAGGGGACGCTGCGGTGCCCGCGCAGTCGGCGCCTCCCACGGCACCTGTGGAAGAGACGAGGCAGACGTGGAGACGCCGGTTTCCTCGACTGCGCGTGCGTTGCCTGCCGCTGCACGCTTTGGAAGACGCGACGAGGCATTCAGGTTTGGTAGCCGCGGGCTTTCCACACTGTTGGCTGCTGCAGGCAATGGAGATTGCGGCAGCTTCTTTTTCGCCTCCGGTACTGACGGCGTCTTGCCTTGAGAGCTTGCCGCAGTAGCGGCCTCTGCACCGCGATCGTTTCTCTTCTTGCTGCGGTTATGGCGAGCCGCCCGTGCGTTCTGACGAATGTCGTCTTCAAGTTTTTCTCCTGCTGTGAAGACGGCCACCTGCGCCAGCACGTCGTCCTCTTGAGCGCTTTCTCCGCTCGTCATCATCTTCTTTTTCTTGTTTGAGGTCCCGTCTCGGGAATCACTATTCGAAACATCGCCGTCTGCGTCCCCTTCGTCGCTGCTGACGAGGCGGGCAGGAACGCGTTGGTATACACTTGCGATACTGCACGTGGAAACGGTGTGGTGCATCTGTGCGGTGCGACGGGCGTAGGCCAGCGCGTGCACTCGCTGCGCTTCCGCATTCCGCAGTTCGTCCTGCTCCCCGCGAGTGCGGTGGGCATCCGCCAGCACATCTGCCGCACGCGCCGTCACCGTTTGAATGTAGGCTCGCTGCGCGTAGTAGTTGGAGGTAGTCTTGCGACTTCGGTGGCCGCGATAGCACGCCTGAATGCGCGTGGCGAACATGTCGAAGACGGTCTGGAGGTATGTAAGCTGCTGCAATGTCCACCGCTCCCGCGCGAGGCGTTGACGCGTGGCGTAACCGCGATAAATTCGTTGAATGGTGCATGCCTTTTGTCGAATCGCCTGAAAGGCCTTTACCTGGCGGTGCATGCGGTAGGCGGCTTGAATCTTCACGGCTGCTTTGCATTCCACTTCAGCATGCGTGGCCGCCTCGTCGAGCGCAGCGAGCACGGCACTTACAAGACTAGCGCCGTACGACGGGGTGACGCGCGAATACTGGTGTCGCACAGCCTCCAGTTCCAAGCCTGTCATCCCATCTCTAATAGGATATTGAAATATAATGTGACTCATCTGCAAACCTGATGATTAGCAAAGCAAAACCGAAGAGCAACTACACAGAAGCGCTTTTCACTGCGCACTGCTGAGTGTTCAGCATTCAAAGGAAGCGAGGGAAATAGAGAGAGAAGGCGGAACGAAAATTGTATTGTAATTAAAACTAACTTCATTGGAAAGAGAGAAGACAACGACGATTCTTAAGAACCAAACAACTCAAAATACGTCCACGCAATTGTTAAAAACTCTTAGTTTTCACCATTTCGATTCAACGTTATCAAAATTGATATCTTCTACTTTTTTCTTTAATATTTCAACGAATTTTATACATCCAACATAAAGAGTTATCTAATCCAATTGAAAAAAAAAAAAACAATTTTAAAGCTTAGTTTTCACAACTCGCCACAGTTCCATCACGCAGAGGAATGAATGAATTGG